>MKEJ01027523.1:0-13818 GCA_001753735.1 Embelia ribes
TTGTTACTATTAATTATAGGTTCAGAATTCAGCTTAAGGCAAGACTAACTTAGAGCTTAGAATACATGCAGTTGCATAGTTAGAAGTTGGCATACTTTTGTAGGTTGCTTTTCTTTCCTGGTTTCAAGCTCTTAGCTTATTGTGTACTATATGTATTATGTAAACACGGAGTTTACAAGTTGTTGTATCTAATATCTAATTTGTGTTATTTCCGCTGTTATGCTCTGTGATATGGATGTGATGTATTATTATTGAGATGGACAATTATATGGTATATTCATGGTTTTGTTATTTCTATTTCTTTTTTTATTCTCACGTATCCCGGATCACTAACGTCGAGGTGTGACAATATACCAAAGGGAGAAAAAGTATACGGGTCAGATGGTCAATCAACAATTTAAGTATGAGATTATGAGGTCTCAATAAGTATGTATCATACTATCAATGATAATCATGTAAGTAATCATGAATGAACTACGAATGTTACGAATGAAAACATGTTAATGCTTGTGCATAAGATTGCATACATGCTACCATCGATCACTACGACTACGACTTAAATCAAAAGTGGGGCTAATATCTCTACCACTGAGTATGATGCGACCTAGCCTTCATTGATCCACCACCAAATGTGATGCAACCTAGCCTTCATTGATCCGCCACCGAATGTGATGCCACCAATGGAAATATTCCAGATCTGGTTTTCCAACTTTCATGATAAAGGTGTATGACCTCATTTTTTTTTACGAATTTTATAAAATCGATACTATGAGTCATAAAAAGAAATAGAAAAGGACACAATTTCCCATTAATTCCAATGTTATGATAAAGTACCACGATGTAACAATTTCATGATATTCATGCTTTCCAAAATTTCTACGAATGGCTATGGTTTAATTTTTATAATAAGCATGCCCTTTTTATCCTCCAAAACTACGAATATTCCACAAACAGGAACAATAATATTTTCCCATAAATTTTGTCACGAAAAGTCTATGAATATCAAGAATGTCCCCGACTACGATTTCAACAACTACGAATATCATGATAAAATGAATGTAATCATATATCAATGCTACAAAATGTGTCACGATAATAATGTTGGTAATACATAATTGATACTACGATAATGCTACAAAGATGTTATAATAATATTGATATAAAAATATATGAAATGTCATGAAATTTGTCCACAGTAAATTTATATGATATTATTAGAAAATAATACATATCAACGTCACGACATTCATACAATAATATTATGATATAAGATTGAGCAATATAATGCTACAATCCACTACGAATATAATTCACCACAAATCATTCATAATATTGCCTATGAATATATATACAATGAAAATATGCATGAATACGTAATGATACACCCACCCACACTCTTGATATATAAATTGATATTTGCAATCTAACTTTATCTACAAAGCCTCCTAAAGCCCCCGAAGAAGTCTAGAAGGTTTTTCCCAAAAAGCCATTTTCTTGCGCCTCGAGATTGATTTATCTACGAGTCTCGGATGGTCCCGAACCTAGACAAAAAGATAGTCTACGAGTCATCAAGAAGAAGTTGTACTAATTTAATTTTACGAGTCAAAATGATACGCAAATCAAGATAAAACAAACAAGAAAAGAAAATAGGAAAACTTACACCAAAATGATCTCATCGAGATGAGGAGTCTGAATATCAAGATTTGAACCTGGGAAAGTAAGTGAAACTAGATGATTCAAGCTCAAATTATGGAAAACCCTCTTTCTTTATTTCTCACTTCGTACTTAATGAGAAATAGAAAGGTAGGGAAGAAGTGTTTGAGTCAATACTTTTTAATCTGAAGTTGACCAGTTAGATCGATCGGTCTGAACTTTTGGATCAATCCAATAGCTAGTTGGATCGATCGGACCTACGGGAATTTTATCTACCCACAACTTTTGTCGATAGCTTCTTAAAACACTTATAATCACTCATAAATGCTAATAGAAGTGTTTTCCAACTTTCGAAAAGCTATTTGAGTGCTTAAACCCCATTTTACACAACTTAAGGCAACTACCGACAAACTCCAACAAAATATCCCAAACTACTGTTGAAACCACTACGAATGGATTCCTACAACGTCGAGAAATATGCCACAACTATGAGAAGATGTAATACTGTAATACTATGAATGCATCACAAAGACTACGAGTCATAGTCTACGACTATATTATGCATAAAGCAACGACGAGAATACATAATATCATTAAGGAAAATTAATAACATTATTTATTTGCAAAACATTTATACAAATTTCTGGAATATTACAATTATTTTGGCCCAAAAATTAATGTAAAGTATAAGTAGCAGAATACTTCAAATCCATATTATTTGAAGAATGAAACAGACTAATAATAATAATAATAAATAAATAAACAAATAAATAATTTAAATATTAGCGATGGATTATACTTCGAATTCGTACAAATGGAATATTGAAAAATGTAAACTATAATTGGCAGACACTTCAAATTTGGGTAAAATGAAAAAAGTAAAAAACTAAAGACCATTAACTGTTGGTATCGTACGTATTTGTATAAATTAACAAAACTATTCACAAATCCAAAACCGAGATCCAAAGACCATTTAATGATAGTAAAAACTCATTTTTCACGCCGACCGTAGAAGGTCTTGAGAAATTGGGGGAGAGAAAATAATTTGCATTTTTGGAAAGTTTAATATTTATTATTCCAGACAACATAAGAAAGAAAAACTGTGGGGAACTTACGTCAGGATTTTAATCATTGAATATGGCGGGTTTTCTTTAAGCATGTTGTGATATTTGAATAAATTGATGGAGTGAGCGCAAATCTAAAATGGTGGGGGCTGACTGGATCTCAAATTTTAATCGACATTCTAGATAAACAAATAAATACCTAATCAATAACATTTTGAATACCAAATCTTAGGCCAAAAAAGAAAAAAATAAATAAATTGCAATTATTAATGAATTTGGACTACAAAAATTGAGAAACAAATAAATTCTTGAGAAAGAGATTTTTGAATAAAAAGTTTCACATCATGCAACTAAAAACTCCAAATGTAAAAATTAATGTGTTGCTCT
The DNA here is from genome assembly GCA_001753735.1 of Embelia ribes. Taxonomy (NCBI): domain Eukaryota; kingdom Viridiplantae; phylum Streptophyta; class Magnoliopsida; order Ericales; family Primulaceae; genus Embelia; species Embelia ribes. The sequence continues at coordinate 3,105 of MKEJ01027523.1, forward strand.
AAGTTTTGAAAATAAAAATATTTTATTGATTTTTAATGATAACAAGTTCAAAGTAAAAATAAATAAAATCGAGCTTTATAGTCGGACTAATGTTTTAGGCAAGTGTTTATAAAGGCATCGGACTTAGCAAAGGCTCAAAAAGTGTTCAATTCATGGAAATGGCTTTCCTTGACCAAAAACTAAGGAGTATATTTGCATATGTCTATATAAATTGATATATAAGTTCAAAAGTTGAAAAGACAAAATTTACAAGGTCAAATCAAGTTAAAATTGAAGACTATTCAAATAAGTCGATTTTTATGCTAAATATATCTACAGATAAATATTCTAATAAAAATACTAAAGTATTTTTCACAACAAAAGTAAAAAACCTGTCTATAGATATATATCAATTGACGCATACAAAAAAAATCGACATATTACACAAATCAGTCGTCAAATTTGGAATATCAAAGAAGCATTCATTCTAAAGCCAGACATCAATCGACATATATATGAAGCAATCGACAGATATGTTCAATCGACAAATATAGGAAATATGTTGACATATTCAAGGCAGATAACATATCCTTCAAGTTCAAATATTACAACTCGCGACAGTTTGGTGTGGGGGATATTGTGCAATCTTAGGTACGATCATGTCTCCACCTTATCTAATATATACTCAACCTTATCACTTCAATGATGCTAGAAGTTCATATCTTACAAGTTGAGATGCTAGAAAGCAAAATATCAAATCCTCAAGTTTCTTTTTTCTTCACTTTCAATTGTATGAAGCTTTTATAACCAGTTTGTATCAGTAATTGAGTAAGAGATTTTCACTTTATCTTTGTTGTAATTTTGAGAGTGATTTATACACACTCGTTCTTGAGTGAATTGGATAGATTTGAGAGATATTATACTCGGTTTATGAGTGTAAGCTCAAACTAGAAATTCAAGTAGCTCAAATTATAACAGTTTCAAATAGCACCTGTAAATCTACTTGAAAACAATCTAGGTTAAGAATAAGGCTTATTCACCACACTAAAGGAAACGCAAGGGGAAAACCTTAAAAAAGTAAGCGTTGGGGCTTTGTCAATTTGCGACCTGCAAAGTTATTATCGAATCACTATAGATTGCGGTGTCATATTTCCTGCCTTAGTTTAATTTTCAGTGCTTTTATATTATTCATACACATATATCATTCATCTTATATTCACCAACACTTTTTACATAAAACAAGAGGGAAATATTTTTAATTCAAAAATTTTTAAAGAAAACTAATTCACCCCCCTCTTGGTTTGCCATCTTGGGTTAACATAATGTAAAATTTGAGGACCCAATAGAGGAAGTTTGAAAATTTAATACACAAATATTGCAAAATTAAAAAATTACAAAGAGGAGGCACTTCAAGTGTAAAAAAAAAAAATTTGATTAAGAAGAAATTTGGTAAAGTATAAAAATTACCTTGATCTAGCGAGTTCGCCATTCGCAAAGAGGCCTCTGGCTTAAAGGAACCACAACTAATACCTACGGCCGGACGTCAAACTAGAGTCTAGGCGTACTTAATCTCAGTTGTTGATCTGAAGTTGGCCTGGGTATCTTAGACATTAAATCTATCATGTAAGAAAGCAGAGAAGAAAATGTGTCTATTGTGCAACCAACCTAAACTAAAAATTTGATTGATGCATCATTGGCACAAAATTACAAATTTGACAAATTCAGAATGATACTCCATAAAGAGCGTAACATTGACAAATACGATAGGATTCATCCAAACCTCCAAGTGGAAACTACGACCTAAACATCTGGCCTAGGAAGCTATAAAGTAAGAACCAAAATTGTAATGAGACCATAAAAATATAAGCCTTCAGTAGGCATAACAAAAATTCTGCTCTTTGATAAACTAATGATTTCTAATCATGAATGTAAAATTCAAAAACATTTAACTACAACTACTCCAAATCTTTTATGTTCTGTTAGTTTGAATCATCTCAATGCTTCGACCCATATTAATTTCAATTAGATTGTTAACACAAAAAATAATTTCATTTTTAGATATACCTAATTTCATAATGTAGACACCCAACTAAGAATTTACAACAACCAGATGACGGTGGCAATGTACCACCCCATATCAATTAAGAATAATTTATTATCTATAATCATCATCATCATCCGAAACTCAAATCACAATAAAATGTGGGGTAACGATCTTATTTCGGCCACAAAAGAAATAATAGAAGAATAAAAGATCTAAAAATTTGAAGACAAATAATGGAAGATTTCTCATCTAACCAACACATACAGCAACACGCACATAGAATAGATGGGTGTCCTACCCTCTAGGAGCTTCTTCAACATTAGCATTGATCTCAACACCTTCCATGTCTTTACCTTGCTTATCGTGACCCCGGATTCCCCATAAAACCTGGCTCATAAGAATAATAAAACGAAGAGAAAAGAAACGAAAAAACAATATATATAAAACAAAGATAGGAAATGAAAATACATCTGCCTATTTTGAACTATAACAACAAACAACAACTGCAATAAATATATACAACAAAATAGATACAACGATCCACAACATACTACATAGTAGTACTATAACTACAATAAAAGAAAAATATAATGCCAACTACAACGCAGACTTTCGAATCTGCTATACAACAATATCAAGCTATGAGCTTGTATAAAATCTAAGAAAAGAAATATGTACAACCTCCAAGCCTCGTCTACACAAGGCAACAACTATATACAATATATGTACAACACAATGATAAGTCTTCAGAGCCTCTAAGCCAACTATGCATGCTCATATCTGATTCCGGATCTGAAAAACAGATTAGGAGCAGTATGCATAGCAAAGAAATGTAAACAGGCCAGATGATGAGCTAGAATATGAAAAAGAAACTATGTAGTATAAATGATATGTATAAGCATGTTCTACTACATATGCACATGAACAATATCGATGTATGTGCAATGTTGCAATGCTATAAATAATTCATATGGCCTCCGACTACGACTACTAATAGAATCAATTAGAAAGTTACGGCTAATACATATCCAAAGGTTTTGAGGTTATGCCTTACCTACTATCAACGTATCATATGCGACGTGAATCATATGCCCGATTCTAAGGTGTACTAACGCTTAGAGTGATTAAAATTCTCTCCTTGCGCAGGTTTTCCGGCTCTCACGGTGGGAGTTAAATTCTCCAAGCTTATTTTCTCCACTCACCAAAGGGTTAAAATCTAGATTTTTAATTGGTAAAATTTGATATTGACGCTCTGAAAAGAAAAGAAAAAGACTAAAACCATATGCAAATGAGTATGCTCTTTTATGCTTACGAAAATGTTCTTTTAAATAGTAACATTATAAATCAACAAGGAACATAACATGTCCTTTGATTGTCTTCCAAATACCTCCGAAATATCCTCCAAAATATAAAACCATAATTTAAAAACATCAATTAAAATCATAGCTTATCCTCCAAATAATGTCTCTGAAATATAAAATCATGTTTTTAAGGTATAACTTAAAAATAAGGTTTTTCTTCCAAAACACTTTCCTCTGAAAGTTTTCATTTGAAACATGAGTGCCAAAGGTATGACAAGCAATATAATGCCACCAAAATGTAATTTTTAGAATAAAAAACAAAGCATGATACATTATACCTCAACATAAGAATGCCATGATATAATATAAAGCATGCAAAAATATCCTCCACATAAGTGATGCTAAGTAAGTGTACATATTACGCGATAATAATTATAATTAGTAATCATAACACTGAATAGGAATTAACATATAAGTAAACATTATATTATATGTAATTCAACTACTACATCCAAAATGTTATAAATGTCGATATATGACATAATATCAAATTCATATTAGAGTTAATTATCTAACGTACCTTGTACGGTAGCCTCCAAATGCACCTCCAAAATAACCTCTAAAGACTAACGAGAATAATTTCCGAAAACCCCCATACAAAACCTCCTAGAATTTACCTAGAAATAATCCCCATAATGCAATAAGCCTATATAATAAAATAGACTATGAAGAATGAGAATGAACAACTTTAATTTCAATGTTTAACTCGACACAAAAATTGAAAATGAAAATGAGATTAGAAATTGATGAAATTACCTTAACACGTAGGCCTCGCAATAGCGATAAAGAAGTATTGAAGTCTTAAAGATAACCAAATCCTGATGATAGATGAAACCCCTAAAAACCCTCAAAACCTTCCACCCCAAGAATAATCTAGCAATAGCCTCCAAATCAACACAAACCTATAAAAGAAAAGCATCAATAAGACTCAAGAGATAGATTCAATAATTTTATTTTCTTGAACCCGAAAGGGCACGAAAAATGAGAAAATAAAATAAGAAAATGAAAAGATGAGACTTACATCAAAATATTCCCACTGAGACAAGAATTCCAAAAATGCATGTTTAAACCTCAGGAATTGGACGGTGAAGATGATTCGAGCCAAAAATGAAGAAAATGAGTTTAGCACCCCCACCCCTTTTATCTCTTTCTTTGAAATTAGGAAGAAAATAAACAAAGTGTGAATTGTTAACCAACATATGTTTATTTCCAGAAATGACCTAGTATTGGATCAATCTATTCCTCATTTTGGATTAATCTAACAGTTAGTTCGATTGATCTGACCAATTGGAATCCAATATTACCCGAGCCAATATTTTTGGATGATAACTTCCAAAAACATTCGTAATCACTCCTAGATACTAATAAAAGTATTTTCTAACTTTTGGAATGTTATTAGAGTGCTTGAAACTCATTCTACGTGACTTAATGCGATTACTGACAAACCCTGACACGAACACCCCAAACGATCCTCAAAACCTTTACGAACAGAATCCAACAACCACAAAAGATATACAATGACTATGAATGCAATGATAAGGATAAATAATATCATAAAAAGTAATTAATAATATTATTTATATTCGCAAAAAATTTATATGAATTTTTGAGACGTTACAATTGGACTAGGTATTCTATTTATTAAATAGACCATGGTGAGTAAGCATTCCAACAAAATTGTATAGGTAAATTAGCATGGAAATATAAGCAAAGGGTAACATTTAGTAGATATTGATGATTACGTTCCGCAATACCTTTTTGTTGGGGGGTTTCGCGACATGTAATTTCATGTAAAACACATTTAGAATTAAAAAAATATTGACTTGGTGAACTTGTAAACTCTAAGCCATTATCAATTATAATATACAAATTCCTTTTATCAAATTGAGTTTCTACCATAGTAAAGAAATTTGGTAGTTTTGATAAAGTTTTAGATTTTAAACGCATTAAATAAACCCAAGTCATAAGAGTAAATTCATTGACAATCGTTAAAAAGTAGTGGGCACCCATCGTAGATAGAAAAGTATACCCACCCCAAATGTCCACATGTATACGATTAAACATAGAAACACTCATAATAGGTAAAGTTTGAAATGACAAATAAGAGTGTTTACCCTTTTCACAAGCATCGCAAAGGGACAATTTATTAGGTACTGAAATAAAAGAAATTGAGGACAAATATCCTAATCGGTGGTGCCAAAGTAAGTAAGAAGGATCGGGAGAGCTTTGAAGTGCAGTAGGTAAACTGGTATGGAATATGTAAAGGGCATCACAATGCTAAACAACCCTAATTGTTGTCTTCGTTGTAAGTTCTTGAAAGACACAGAATGTAGGGGAAAAAAAAGAACAACACAATTTAGATTGTTGAATAATTGACTAACAGTTAAAAGATTAAATTTAAAACGAGGAATATATAAAACATGTTGCAAAGTAATATTCAAAGATAAAGCAAAGGTTCCATACCAACAACTGGTATACGAGATCCTGTGGGGATCCAAACGTTAGGTGGAAAAATATTAGATGACGCAAGTACAAGATTTTAAAAAGTCATAGAAAAGATGCACCGGGGTCTATGATCCAATCATGATAATTAATTAATATTTTATATTAATTAATTAATATTTACATGGCTGAAATCCTAATACTGTTGGGCCTGGTCAGTAGTCAAACCATGATTAATCTGGTAGAAGAAAATGCCATGGTAGTAGAAGTAGTACTTTGAATGGCCGGGTTGCGGGGTCCCTTATACCAATCAAGATAGCCATGTAATTGGAAACAAATTTCATGAACATGATTGGTTTCATCGCAATATATGCAACGCCTATTTTTCTTAGCACCCGAGGAGTGTCCATGTGCCCAATTAAGGCTAGCTTAGGTGCGGCCAATGGGGGTTACTATTAATGGTTAGAGGGCCACCCGCCGCTATCGTTGGCCAAACTGGACCTACTACTGCTAGAAGATCGAGATGGGCCACGCCCACTACTATTGTAATGGGCCAAACCATCCCTGGATAAGGCTGGTTTAATGTAGGTTGGGCTACAAAGGCTGTTTGATCACCAGTATTTTGCACATTGTATTTTCAGGTATTTTCCTTATTGGCTACAAGGTTGTGAACTTTAAGAACATCGGCTAATTCCACAAAGGATAAAATATTACTACTTATATTAGATAAATTATTATTAAACCCTTTAGGAATGAAAATACCCGTTTAGCATATTGGAGAGCATTAAAAGAAGCAATGATCTAGCCGCTGAAGTGTAGACAACTCCTCTCAAATTTCCTGGTGAGCATTCTAATATGCGGTGACGAATTGAGAGCCTTGAACACATCAAGTCAATTCTTGTTTGAGTTGATAAATCAAATGACGAGTTGATTAATTAAAGCGATTATCCAACACAGTCCATAAATCGGCCGGAGTTTCACAATAGTTCAAACTTGAAGCAAGCGATGGCTCAACGCAATTGAGAAGCCATGACAAAACCATATCACGGCATTGATCCCAAAGAAAAGTTGTATCCTTATTATTGGTAGGACTAGGCAAAGCACTAAGGGCAAAAGAGAGTTTGTTTTTTGCGTTAAGGGCACAACACATTCCACGTTTCCAAGTAACATGATTCGTGCCATTATAGCAAATAGATATTAGTTTAAGTTTGGATGATCGGACGTGTGTAAGTGGTGTGGAGAACGGGGGTTAGTGAGGGGATGCAGAAAGGTAATGGCTAAAACAACGGCTTTACCATTGCCTATTTTGGACGTGAATGCTCCGCCACTTAAAGTATTAGTGGCGATCGACAGAGCAACCATGGAAAGGGTGCAGAAGGTGGAAAAAGTTCAGTCATAAGATCAATATTTGTCTAATACCATGTAGAAACTGATGAAGAGTATAAAATAAGGTAAAATAATATTTCCCATTATATCAACATTATACATACTGAGCCAATATATGGAACTTAGTAATTACAAATTAGAAAATAGATCACCACTAATTAGTAACAGATAAGTATGAAATCCTAAATATTTCCGACAAATATTCGAACTTAATAACTAAGCAAAACCGTACCGTAACATATAGATTGATGTTAACACAAAGGCCTGATTCACGCTGTGGTCGATTTAGATTTAATTGATTTGAAAAATATCATTGGGTCCATTGCAATACGGTTATCATCCGAAGGCATTTTGGATTATTTTGATTTTGAATGGTGTTTGTTTGTTGTTCCGAGACTAGTAAGAACGTTTTATTCCAAAATTTGGGTCTTAGGGAGCGGATGCAGTATGATGATCTAAGTGCGGGCTGGCATGATATGAATCATTGAGTCTAGTGAATAATTTGATATAATATTTACGAGGATTATAATATTTTCAATCCAATCAAAATATCAATTTATCATTTCCGTGTAATAACTTGAGGGGCTAAAAAATGAATTTCATGACAACTAAGCACGTGTATGCAAGACACACACCATATACACCACCAACCCCCCACACCCAACTCTTTATCCAACAAGAAAAAAAGAAAGAAAACAAACATAATTTTCAAAACAAGATATGATAAATTACATTTTGTCCTCATGAGGTTTCTAAATATTTCAAAATATCCCTTAAGGTATTGAAAATATACTTTCCTTTCAAGTTACAACACAAGTATGGCTTACATATGGAAAGACCATATTTTACCCCTACTATATTTTCTTTATTTTGTTCATTTTTAAGATAATGATTGGAAAAAAAAAATTTATTTATAAATAAAATTATACAATCTATTCATTAAGAAATAAAAAAAACTAGAGAACGAATACTTGTTAAAACTATTTTGTAATTTTAGGGATCATTTATGTCATTTAAGCTGATTTTCACTTTTTTCCCAAAAACGTTCGATATAAAATGCAATGAACACATAAACTTCATGCAAGATAGTGAAATTATAGAAAGTTTAGGAGGTATTATGAAAATTTCAGATTCTTACCCAAGAAGAAATTGGTATCCACGTGTCACCATCCAAGCCGTTGGATGACACAAGGATCACACGGCCAAGAAACCCTCTCAACTAACACCCCCAGCTTCCCACCCAACACTCTTTGAGACGTTGCCTCTATTTAAGCAGCCCAAAATTTGTTCAACTACTCTAAGCAAATACATATTTTTATGCACATTTGGTTACATATTCATATATATATATAAATTTCTATCTATTTATCTCCCTTCCATCTCTGTACACACAGCATGGAGATGTCTAACGGGAATGCGAATGGGAATGGTCATGTAACATTTGATAAAATTTGTGTTAGCGCGACCGATGCTAATACCATTTGTAATATTAAGGATCCATTGAACTGGGGCCATGTGGCGGAACAAATGAAGGGGAGCCACGTGGACGAGGTGAAGAGAATGGTGGCAGAGTACCGGGACCTGGAGGTGAGGCTGGGCGGGGAGGGGTTGACCATTGGCCGGGTGGCGGCGGTGGCCGGGGGAGGTGACGTGGTGGTGAAGCTTAGCGAGGCGGCACGAGAGCGAGTGAAGGCGAGCAGCGACTGGGTGATGGATAGTATGAATAAGGGTACGGATAGTTATGGGGTTACGACGGGGTTCGGTGCCACATCACACCGGAGGACCAAGCAGGGTGCGGCTCTTCAGAAGGAGCTCATAAGGTGACATTTTTTTGCAACAACTGTTATATATATATATATATATATGTTGAATTTATTATTTAATTATGTTTTCTTATAGCTAGAATTTTTATAATAATTCTATTTTTATTAGCTAGTGATATTGGGATTAGAATCATAAGACGTGGTTTTTGAAAAATAAAAGTTATGAATATTTCGAAATTTTTAGTGACTATCATAATTAATGGAATTTTAATTTGTTTAGATGGCAATGATGAATACATGATTAGTTTAATTTTATTGTCGTGGTAGGTGACTTTGATGTTATGGTGTAATTAGATGGTGATCTTCGAATAGGGACTCCGCTTAAATTAGAATAATAATTTGACTTCTTTTTCCAAACAAGTTAGGAATATTCCGAAAATTTTGGTCACCATCATGATTAGTTAGTTTTTAATTACAAAATGTTAATAATGATTACTATAATTTTATTTTTGTAGTAAGGTGGACTTGGTGTAGCTATTATCGGCTAGTGATTTTTTATTCGGCGGATTAAATTATAAATTAAGTTTTATTTTTTGCTGTTGTAAGTTTGGTCAATTATACGTATGTGGTTTCTTTTACTAAAATGGATTAATTTTTAAAACTATTTATCAAAATGGGTCATTTTTTAAATTATTTATCAAAATTGGTCATTTTTAATTTTTATAAATAAATTACCATTTATCTTTGTTTTAATGACTAAAATTACCATTTGCAAATAAATTGGCATCTTTTTGTATTGTTTTCTATATCTATTCTTAATATCAAATCTTAATACATATTGCGACCAATATGTATGCACAATATTTAATTGATAGTGAATTCTAAATACAAATATGATAGAAGTTCTTTTTTTTAAATTTAAGTATATCGATAATGTATGGGAAAAATTATTAAAATATAGGACAAGAAAAAAAATATTGTTCGGCATGGACGAGTTTGAAATGATAAGTTACTAAAAATTCGATATAGTATATTTGTATATTCCAAAGTTTCTGAAATTATATTATTTTTTGATTTAAAAATATTTTTCAAAATGGAAAAACAACTAAATAATGTGAGCATTTTGAGGGGTTGTGTCAAAAAATAGTATTTTTCATTCAGTTATATATCAATTTGGAAAATGGAATCGTTTTCTAGTATATTTATGTTCGAATGTTAAGTAAACAATAGTTCACAAATTAAATAATAACAGATAGTCCAAAATTTTCAAAGTGTATTTATTTTATTTTTTCATTTGAACTAACCCAATCAAGTCATAATATTACTGACCTATCTAGAATGAAATGGCTACTGTATTATATTTTCTTTATAACATTTTAGTTTAAAGTAAATAATTTGTATATTATACCTAAAAAAAATTCTATATTATATTAATAAGTTCAAATTAAATTTATTCCAACTTCAACTAATTCCAAAATAAGTTTAATTTTAATTTATTAGTTATTGAAGAGTAATTTTCAAATAAATTTTAAGGCTATTTTTATCTTTTGTTTAAAAGTGATTCATTTTGGTAAATTATTTCAAAAGTGATTCATTTTGGTAAATCGTTTTAGAAACTGACCCATTTTGGTAAATTTCTCTTACTTTTAGCATATCAACCACTTTCCTTATTAAAAATTAAGACATAGAGTAAATTTATTAAAATATTCTTATTTAATGTTATATTTTTACATTTTCAA
>MKEJ01027529.1:0-15762 GCA_001753735.1 Embelia ribes
TTCACGTACGAACTAAGTACGAAAATCAATGTATTATAAATGAACAAGACCAAGGTCGAAATTTACCTCAAAATGTTCTTTACGCTTTGGGGATGAAAAATATATACTTAGAAATTGGATTAGCTTTCGGGAACTAGATGGAATCAGACCTTGAAGTTCCAAAATCACTCCTCCTCTCTCTTTATCTCTTCTTTCAACTTTTTAGAAATGATAAGAAATTAAGAGAAAAGGTGTGTTAAAAAGTCAAAAAGTAATAGGGTCCACAACCTTTTCACGTTGACTGGGTGTACCGGTACAAAGGCTTTGTGTAATAGTGCCCATTGTGTATCGGAATACTACTCTGTGTAACGGCTTCCAGTGAGTTTTAAAGTAAATAAATGGTCTATGTACCGGTACAGAAACTATGGGTACCGGTACTCTTTGTGTACCTGCACTCAGGCCCATAACAAAATTTCAACCAATAACAAACTTTTGAAACTCTCCACAAAGATATCCTACGACAACGAATAGAACTTAACAAGACTACGAATGTGTCAATAAAGATAAATAACATCATTTATTAAAGCGACAAGTTAACTCAGAATTTCTGGGATGTACTATTTCCAATCCAAATTCTCCCAATATCATTAACATTTCCCACTTATTCTGCAAGACAAGTCACATTACATCTTGTTTTCCTACTTAGAGCATCCACTACCATATTAGTCTTTCTAGGCTGATACTGAAATTCGAAATTGTATTGATCCAAATACTTCATCCATAGCCGTTATTTCAAATTTAAGTCACGTTGGGTGAAGATGTACTTTAAGCTCTTATAGTTTGAAAAGACCTCAAATCGTTCGCCATATAGATAATGTCACCAAATCTTAAGTGCAAAAACTACTGCTGCCAATTCCAAGTCATGAGTAGGGTATTCAATTCATGTTTCTTTAGCTGAGATGCACATACCACAACTCTTTCATTCAACATTAAAATACTTTCTAATCTTTCTTGGTTGCGTCATAGTACACTATATATCCCTTACCGTGTTCAATGATAATAAGTATTGAGGTTTTTGTAAGCCACTTCTTTAGCTTTTGAAAAGATTGTTCGCACCTTTCGTTCTATTCAAACTTAATCCCTTTCCTAGTGAGGCAGGTCAACGGGGCAGCCAAACGTGAGAAATATTGAACAAAACATCGATAATAGTCTGAAGGGCATTACCAAAAACTCGTCGTGTCTATACTGCGTCCCAAACGTAGTTTTTGAAATGTCTTCTTTCTTAATCCGAAACTGGTGATATCCCGTCAGCAAATAAATCTTTAAGAAACATCTTGAACCTCTTAACTAGTCTAACATATCATCTATTTGGGGAAGATGATATTTATTTTTTATTGTAACTTGGTTCAATTTATGATAATCAATACAAAAGCGCATACTCCCATCTTTTTTTTTTGAATGATAGGGCCGTAGCACCTTAAGGTGACGCACTCGGAAGTATAAAGCCTTTTCTTTCCAAATCTTCTATTTGAATTCTCTATTCTTTTACAACTGCGGGAGCTATACAATAGGAAGTGATAGAGATGTAGGTAGTGCCCAGAACAATGTCAATGGAAAATTCAATCTCACGAGAGAGCAGAAGCCCATACAAATCATCAGGAAAGATGTTAAGATATTATGATACAATAGAAGATAATTCGGAAACTAACATATCAAATTCAGACATAACGAGGCTAGTGAACATGCTAACGAAGTACCCTTTTGCTCGTCGCTCTGGAAGATTCAGAGATTCGTGTTCTCCCACAAAAGGAACATGTGAGCTTGAAGGGGTCAACAAGGTTACGTGTCGATGGTCATATTCTATGATGGCCTAGTATTTACTCAACCAGTCCATTCCTAGAATAACGTCAAAGCCATGCATATCTATTACTATTAGATCATATAAGGTGGGATCTCTAATTACAACTTCGCAATCACGATAGCACACATTTGGAATTATAGTAGCACCATGAGGGGTTTCTATCGATAACTTTATAGGCAATAGAATAGGTAGCTTGTTCCTTATTCTATGCACTTGCATTCAGACAATTAGAATGCATGTATTCCTAGGTTTGACAATTCCAACATCGAACTTGGGGACAACCCTAGATTTGATGATTTAAATCTCCATACTTGAAGTATCTGTTAGGGTTATTCGCATTTTTGGGACTAGTAGGGGTTGGAACCACACGTCTTTTTAAGTTTTGAACATCGGTCCTACATGACCTTTTTCATTCATTTGGGTTTTTGTTCAACTCCATCCGAGATTGACTTATATTAGGTTCGAGTTCACATCTGTTCCCTCTAAATTGCCTTTTGCTTCTCACTTCACTAGCAACGATTTATTCTGCTTCTACCCATCTTGTCGCCCTTACTACACGGTCCTCAAGAATCCTATGAGAATTCAACTCTGCTAGCTCTGATCGCATTGCTGCCTCAATGATTGCTTCATATGTATCATACCGATTTGGGGCCAATATTATCTGAATAGATGGATGTAGTATCAACTAACATCTACTAACTCTTAGCTTTTTTGTCAATACCATTTTCGAGGTAAACTGAGAATAAGTATTGAATTTTTTAGCATATTGCTCAACCTTTTGTTTTCCCTGAATTAACTTCATAAACTCCCGTTGCTTTTCTTCTTTCTTGGTATAGGGAAAATATTTCCCGAAAAAGACATCCATAAAATCATTCTGTGTTAGGTTCCGCACGTTTAGAGTCATTGCTCAATCCATCTGCCACTTATTTGCTTCATCCTTTAAGTAGAATGGAAGAGTAGTCACTTTTACCAAATCATCGTCAATGCCCAAAATTTTAAATCTTTTCTCAATCATTCCCAACTAATGACAAGCTTCCATATAATCTGTTCCGCCGTAAAACACGATACATTTAGTCTTCCCAAATTCCAATGTATCCTCTCGCTTAAGGCTTGCCTATCCATCGAGCTATTGCTTCCAGCTTGGTTTGGCACTGTATCTACAATCGTTTGGGTCATTTGCTGCATGACTGTTAGCAAAATCCTCGATAAATTCCCAGTATCGTTATGTGGTTGGGAAGGGTTAGAAGCCCCGACATTCGGCTCCACAAAGGGAGTCTGGGTCCTCGTTTGATGAGAGACCCTTTCACTAATAACTTTATCATCTGATTCCTCACTCTAGTTTTTTGAGTATGAGGAAGGTTTGTCATTCACTGGGATAGCTCGCTGACATAGCAAGTGAGAAATAGAAAGAGTTTGAGAGTGTTGCCTTAAAGGTACATTTTCTGACTGAAGTTTCTCTATAAAGAGGCTATGTTGATGAGTATCACCACATCTTTCTCCACACTCCATTACTATATTCACAATAAAGGGTAGTACTTCAAATGCCTAAAGTGTTTCTTTCTACAAGGGATATATCTTTTACTTACGATCATACTCTTACTCATATCGATAACATCATATTCTCATATATTCTCTTATTACACAAACACATATAGCACAACATCTCCTGTAATCAAGTGGTCCACTTCTATCTACGGTCCCACCCCTGCAATAGACTAACAAGGCATGCCCTACCATTCTAGTATGGGTTTAGAAGTTGACTTGGTCACCTCTCAAAGATTGCTCACGCAAATTACACATCATCTTACTTATGCCATCAAGCCATACATCTTAGTCTTACGTTAGTCACTTAGCTTATCGCATCTTATGAAATATGCTCAAAATGTCAGGGTGTTACCATAAATACCATTAATACTCATATATGCAATTCATCCTCAAACCGCCTTTACACTTTTATATGTATGTACTCATCCTCAACTTGACTAGATTTTTGCAACTCAGTTACCTCTGATACCATCCTTTCACGCCTCTGATCTAAGGACCCTGGGCATGTGAGATTTTTAAGAAAAACAAAGTTTTATTTAACACGGAGCCGAAGCCCAAAGCTACACATCATGTTGATTTTATAAATCATAGTGCAAATGAAATGATTTAAGCAGGCAAATACATATATTACTTGAGTTGTCATTTACAAAAGCTGGGCCTTTAAATAATGAAATAATTTTATGAAATAGGACTCATAAGTTCACAAAATTTGTTCTTGAATACAGTTTCACAACATTTATGCTGAGACCCAACTAGATCTTCGAGGGGGAGCCGTCCACCTACTACCTCATCTTCTGACTCCTCATGCATTAGTTGGCTGCTTTCCCTTATCTGCCGGTTGATAAATAATAAGTAGATGAGATTAGTTAATGAACAACATTTACTTTATTCATTAAAGTATATAATTGAATAACACATATTGCTACAGTGTTCACACATCTTTTTCCCAACCGCAATTCATAAGACACATATCTTGAGTGTAATATTATATTGGGAAACACTTAACTCCAACTAGGGAAACATACCCTGAGACTTTATGCATAAATATTTACAAATGGGTGCCCTTCTATACCCTGAGTTCCACGAGAGACTCATGCGGTACTTAAACGAGGGTCTATCTTCCGTTCCGGTATAATGTGCCAACTGCACCAAATTAAAATTTTTAAAAATGGCCCGCCAAGCCAAAATTTATTTTCATAAAAATTCCATATTTCTCAAAACGCCACATATTTTTACAAATCCTCAACTCACATTTCCTTATAAATATTACTAACTTATACACACATCACTATGCTAGATATCTCATATTTGCACCATTTTACTTATGATAACATATTTATTCTCATACAAATACTTAATTGCAACCAAGACATCCAAATTAATAAGCCAAAGCACATCCATACATCACATAACTTGCATTTCAAAACACAATAACACACACATAATATATATTAATTATCGTAGGGCCTATTGCCAGTAACTAACTCGTACCTATTAATTTTAACGAGATTTCGCAAACTCTAAATTTGATTTCTCTCTATACTTGACATAGGTCCAGCAAGTTTTCGCCTAATTTCATGTCTTTGAGCCTCGATATAGGGCCAAAACTGAAAAATAATACATGTAGTTCAATTTTAACTTTGTCCGATCAAATCAATCGACTAATAGAATACATCAGTCGATTGTTTTGCTCTATATCCGATAAAATGATTTATTTTACTTATTAAACTGGTTTCAAATCTTATAATCTTTCTCATAAAACTTTTCAAAAATACTTTTTGGCCATATGCATAACCTAATGGCCATAATAAAAGCATAATTTCTTCAAAACATCATTTCTCTTTTACATATTTGTCACAAAAATACCGAATTTGAGCTCATTTGTGTATTAACAACTTTATTAACTTTGAATTTTAACCGAAACTCAAAGGGTCCCCATTTTGTTGTGGTGTATCATTACAAGTAGATTCATATAGCATCCCGTAATCATTAAAAAAAATTTGCATTTCATTTCGAAATCCGGGACTATTATTAGTGCGTATGTGACAAATGACAGTATTATATTGAGTGCTTGCCATATAATTTTTTTTTTAATATAAGAAAGAGTATCAGATTTATGGTGAATTAAAAAAATCCAAGTAAGGCATGAGTATGCATCCACAATAGTCAAAAAATAATGCGAGCCATCAGAAAAACATAAAGAATATCCACCCCAAATGTCTACATAAATACAATTAAAAATAATAATAATCATAATTGGTAAACGAGAAAAACTAAGTCTAGTGTGTTTTACTTCTTACAAGCAACACAAAGAAAAGGGGCAATATTATTATAAGATAAAATAATAAACTGGGATAAACTAAATTTGGATGGATGACCAAGTCTTGAATGCCATAGCTCAAAAGAGAGGTTTGAAGGGTAATGGCATTCTAGGTAGGCTTAAGGATATACAAGCCATTACGACGCTCACCCAATCCAATCTAACCCTGGGTCTCAATATCTTGAAAAATACAAGACGTAAAAGAAAAAATAACAGTTAAATTCAAGTTTGTAGTAAGTTGACTAACAGAAAGTAAGTTATACTTGAAATTAGGCTTGAAAAGAACATTTTTTTAAGTTAAAAAAGGGAGAAAGAGTAACACAGCTTGTGGCTCTAATGGGAATATGAGTGCTTATTGCGACATTCACATATTTGGGAGTCCTCGTCCCAAAGTAAGCATCCGTGGTAATGAGTGAGTATAAGACCCAGTAAACTAAAAGGACTAAAAGAATAATAAAACAAAGTGGAACTGAAAGAGAATAAACTCTTCCAATTCCAAGTTCTCCCATTTCATTCTTACCTTCTCGTTTTATAAACAGAGAGATGGGAGGAGAAAAGGGGAGAAGAGGAGTTATCACAAAATGCAACGATTCGCGGAGGAGAACAAGTCCAAATGACAATCTCGAGGCTGATTTGGACTCATCTTCTCATCCTCGTCATTGTGAGGTATCGAGGATTTGTCGGTGAAAGCTCGTGGTCTATGTATAAGGCTTTCTCTAATTTGCTCCGAACAAACTAATTGTCGTCAAATAAGGTACGTGGCGGAGTACCAATCCAATTTATAAAGTTTTCTTGTGTTACATGTTCAATCATGTTTAGGATTGGATAGTAGTTGCTTTAGGAGATTTTGGTTATGTTTGGAAGTCGTACAGTTGAATTTTGGATGTATTTCATTGAGTTTTTACATGGATGGAACGAAGGGGGAGCCGGTCAAGATGGGACGAACCCTGGTCTGAATGAGCTAGGCCCTAGTTAGGACAGACCCCTCCGGTTTGGGCAGTTTGGTTGAATTTTGTTATGTTTTGAACAACAGTTTGGTGTCTTGGATATAACTCCTAAATCGTAACTCTGATTAAGACCTATAATATAACGTTAGAAAGGTATTTAAAATTTCCACAACTTTTGTGTTTTGACAAAAAACCAATTAAAGGGGTAATAAGGTGAAAAATCTATTTTTCTGCACCAGTTTGGATAAACCTTATTGTTTTGTCTAGTTTTGAATGAATTTTGATGACGAATAAACTCGAAACATATAATAAACTTGCTAGATGAATTTTATGGCATGTTATAGACGAATTTGTATTGAATTGTGATAATTAATAAAGGAAAATATGTGTCGGGATAAACCATGAAAATGTGGAAAGGATTGGATGTTTTTCCAACTATGGTATGGAAGTATGTTTATTCCATAACCAATCTTTGGGCGTTATACTATCGCATGGGAATACGTTTCCATGGCCATCATGCGGTACAAAGCCATTCGGGAGTATGTGTAGGTTCCAATGACTTCGTAATGTCAGTCGTGTCGTACTATGTCATTGGCTTCGGAAGACGTACCTTCTAATGTGCGCTAATTCCTTAGGAACCAAAGGCAAGTGCAAGATAACGCGGTCTACAGCAACCGAGTTGTCGAGACGTGTCGGGAGTACATTTATTCTGAGAGGACATGCCGTGTCGAACATTATACTATGGCATGGGAGTACGTTTGTTCCGTGGCTATCATTCAATACAAAGTCATTTGGGAGTACGACTTCGCTTTTACCGATTCCAAGTTGATAACTCAGGAAGTCTTTACACGTAAAATCTCGGGAGTACGTTTATTTTGAAAGGACATGTCATAACGTGTCGGGCATATTGTTGAATGATTTACCTTTATTTGTCTTCATTACATTCTTTGTCGTACAGTATCGTGCCAATCATATTGTCTACTAAGTTTTACTTCATACTTATATGAATTTGTTGTAGTTGTTGTTCTATTTGGAATTGAATTGTCTTTCTGGCTTATGCCCACTTGGTTAGTTTTAACTGCTATTATTTTTGTATGAAAACGCCAACCAGAAACAAGTATTGAAGCACACTTGGAATCAACATACTTCCACTTCTTTTAGCACTTGTAGGCCTATAGGCAAGATAATATAATTTTCCAATTGTTTTGAGCTAAAACTCTAAAGCCATAAAATATGATAATAGGATTGGTTGGATGTGTCTTGTATTTCCGTACACTTGGAGCAGTTTTTGTGAATAAAACATAACTGTTAGTTGTTTGATCCTCATCATGTATATGGATGGACGATAGTGGCACGATCGGGGTTGTTTGGAATTCCGGAGCGTTAAGGTACGTGGAGGAGTCGGGAGTGAACAGTGGTCGCCAGTGAACAGTTGCGAATCTGGTTGATCGCGAGTAAACAGTGACGAATCTGGTTGATTAACAGGGTTATGGTTAACAAATCTGGTAGGGTTGACAAATCGGGTAGTTGCTGGCAGAGATTGCGACTGGTCGCGGCTGACGCTGGCGGGCAAAGGGGTGAATCTAGTCGCGGCAACCCTGGGGGTGTGGCGTTGGCAGCGAACCGAGGTGAGATGGGCGATGAAATGGGTGCAAGAGAGGCTACCGCCGGCAGCAGTAAGGGCAGTAGGGGACGACACTAATTGATTAATAGGATTACGTTTTCTGTATTTGGTTAGGATCTGAGGGAATAAATTTTTGATTAAATTAATAACGTAATACTCTCATGGACTAAATAAATATAATTGTGACAATTTCATATATTATGACACATATAACTCAATACATATAATGCGTGCTATTGTTTCCATTTTTTGAGTTTCATTGGTATATTTCGTAATTAATTTTTTCTTTTAATATACAAGATCAATTCGTTCACAGAAAAAATAAAAAAATAAAAAAAGTTATGAATCATGTATAGAAGAAGCAATAAAAAAGCACAGTATCTTCTAAATTCATATCACAAGCAATATATATGAATTCATATCGTTCGTTTTATTAATATTTGGTTACATTTTTAATAACTAATGTGCAACATGTGTATTACACGTGCATTATTATTAAATATAAATTATAAAACATGGATTACATCTCACCAAATAACAATTTACTCTTGAAAAATATCAAAAGAAAGTAAGAAAAGAAATGATGAGATTATGCACACCTAACAAAATAATTTATGTTCATGAATAATACCAAAATAAGTCTATTCACGAAATTATTTACCAAATTTTTTTTTTAACTACTTAATAGAATCTGATTTTTTTTGAAATTGTTGACACCTTGTTACTAACACTCGTTTAGATGTGATTTTCATGTTGTACTAACTATTCAAATTCTAATATATATAGAAAAAAAAATGATTTCAAATGGAGACAACAATAACTTGGCATTGGTATTAGCGAGTTCATCTTGAGCTTGCTATTTGCCTTTCTAAAGCCTGGGATTTCGACGTCAAATGGGAGAACACTTTAAATTTATTCTTAAAATTTATAAATGTTTTCAGAAAAAAGAAAAGAAAAAGAGAGTGGTTTAACTGAAATGCTGATTCTACTTAAATTTGTCAAATTAAGTGGAAAGTTATTTTTCACATTTTAATTTCTATTTCTTCTGTTTTGGGCATTACAACTTAATTTAATGATGAAAACGCCATTTCAAATGTCAACTTTTCCAATGAAGACGCCATTTAAAACAATTTTAAAACATGACATATTTGATTAACTAATTTGAAAACAAACCCATACTGATAAACTGTTTTAAAAATAGACTACTTAGTTTGATTTTTTTTTTTTTCTGCATTCATGCAAAGATTTAGGGCATGTATATGCACACACTCAAAATCTCATATTTTACTCATAAATGTGGGGAACAACAATGGAGAACAAATAAAAGAACACGAAAGACGAAAAGATGAACATCACAAGATTTCCAAAAAAAAGGAAAAAATCAAAGAAACAAAAGTACAAAACAAAATTTGGGAAATAATCCGATGGATCCCAAGCCAAGCCAAGCACGCCTCATAGTTCAATCTCCGTTGTCGGTCATAAAATCGATCCGGCAAACATAGCAACTCCAGTGAAAACCATCATTCCACAACCCGTAAAGAGTCTACCCGCACCAGAAGAGTCATTGGAACTGGGTCCCGCATCAGCCTCCAACACCTTCTTCTTCTTCTTTTTGCCCCCTGCCTCGGGAGCTGGTGCTGCCGCAGGAGGTGGAGTCCCGAAAAGACTATACGGCAGCAACACCTTATCCACCTGATAAACCGCCAGCTGGCCATCCGTATATATCGTATTATCCACAGTCGTATTCACGATGCCAGTGGTCAAATTCACCTGGTTGCCGGATGTAGTAACATTGAGTGGGAACTTGTACGCTGTTGCGTCCCCGGCCTGTGTCCTCACTGGGTTGCTAACCGTCTGGAACTGTGAGATCGAGTAGAAAGAAGGGAGCACGTGAAACTGGATGAGCTCATTCTTTTGTTCATCATTGAGGGAGTTAAGCGTTCCCGTCTGGAGGGATGAGAAGGCATTGTCAGCAGGGGCAAAGACGGTGAGCCCATTGTTAGAGTTGTTTAGCTGGCCGTTTATTTGGTTGCCGACGCTGGTGGAACCGAGGAGGCGGAGGAAGATTGTGAACTGCCCAGATTTTTCAAGGATTTTTGTCACGTTGGGCGGCCCAGAGGGGACCGGAGCGGATGCGGGTTGGGCATCGGTGGTGATGGGTAGGGAAAGGAAGAGGATGAGAAGTGAGAAGGAGACAAAGGCTAGATGGTTCATCATGGTTGTGGGTGGCTTTGGTGTTGTGTGAAAGAATGTGAGAAGTGTTGGGTTTTATGGAGAGAAGAGTTGGTGAAATAGAGCCGTTTTCTCGATTAGAAAGTCTCTATACAGATTGGTTGATTAGCAATTTTTAATTAGTAAAAGTTAGTTACTAAGGGCATACACCATTTCGTTAAGTGTAAGAATCAAGAGGGGTACCAATCCTCATTCAGAGGAGACTCATGTCGGATCTCGCTACTGTTGGATCAGATTTCAAGTTAGATCTGGCAGTTATGATTTAGAATACCCTTTAAAACCAAGTCAGTCATATATAACTTAAATCTGATTTAGCAACCGAAAATTTTGAGGGGCTCCATTTAGATGAGAATTGAAATGTAAGTTTTTGTAACTTTACAACAATCTTATTTTTATTGTTTTAGTTTCAGTAGCTACCAATATTTCCCTTGATTCTTATTCAGAGATCACTTCGGAGATACTGCTCTGCACGAGCAAAATGCACAAATTCTAGAAGATTGGTTTATGTTTCGATAGGCATCGATGTAAATATTCGTCCCCACAAGCAGTGTCACTGAGAAGGCAAAATTTACCAGGGAAATGAAACAAAATGTTAGTTCTAGCACCATCAAAATATTAAATCCACACTAAATCGAGAACTGAAGTGAATTATTGAAAATTTGCATGCACACACCACAAAATTATCCAAATAAACCAAAATTAGTCCATTTGCTACTTGAGGGGCCAAAGAAAAACAATGCAAATCGGTAAATCTATTATTGTAAAATTAGCTAAAATATTTTTCTTAGAGACTATTCCAACTGATGGTTTGCTTAGGAAGGCAGGAAATAGGAAATAAGGTCTAAAGTGGGGTTGTATCACTGTCAGCTATAATTATTTTGCATCTACGTACTTGCCACAAACTTAAGCAATAATCTGCAAAAAAATAGTACCAAAAATAATGATAAAGGAAAATGGTTCATGTTGGTCACGGACCAATCATTTACTGATATTAATTATAAAAATACCTACTGATTAGGTCCTTTGTTATGATTTGTGTTTTTAAGAAAAATATCAACGCAGGACAGGACGTAATAAGTAGGTATTTGAACAATTCCTCTCGATGTTTTATGTATATCTATCCACTTTGCTAAATGGGTTCATACTAAGATTTTTTTATTTTTTATTTATTATTATTATTATTTTTTTTTATGGGTGGGGCTGATGTCAACTTTTTCCAGTGGTCCTACAATTATGAGAAAGGTTGAGAGATGAAACATCATACCTTTGATATGATTTTGGTGGATGGTGCCAACCATATTATGTTTTTTGTAACTGGTAAGTTGTACTGTCAAGATAGGTTGAAATCCCTTTCAAATGCAAGCGCTAGTGCAGCTAACATCATAAAAAAATTACCACAACTTTATGTGAATAATTTAATGGCTGAGATCAGAAAATTTCTCAGTCTCGATTCCAATTTGAACCTAAAATGTTAACCTTTGGCTGCTTCGAAGCGTTTTCAGACACAAACCAGGCATCCTAGTTCTATGACATCGGCAGGGGAATTTTTTTTCCTGAGTGATTACTCAGTAGAGATAATAGCAAAGTAAAGTTCGTAAAATAATTTTTATTCCTGTACTTTAGTCTGGGCTGATGATCTCACAAAATGGAGTGCTGGTAACGAGCGGCACGAGTAAACCCAAATCTTTCAGATTTTTGTTGCCCAAATTTTATGTGAAAAATTTGTTTACCTCAGCCTCTTGGAAAACAAAAAAGCACTTTCATCGAAAAATATTGATCCTCAAAACTGCTGTTCATGGCCAATTTACTCTCAAATATTTGAAGTCCAGGTACGCCTACAAGTGGCAAATCAGAAGGGTAATTTCTGCTGGGTATAATAAATATATAAAAACAACATTGATCAAGTTCAGCAAGCCAATAGTACCCCCAAAAAAAAAAAAGTTTCACCATTAACCGGAAAAGAACATGCATAATTTGTTCTCAGCAACACCCTAAGAGACCAATAAATCACAGCAAATTCAAGAGCAACTGAAAATGAAGAGTTCAAATGGAAAAAAGATACAAAACTATCCTAGCTAAATAAAATTAGAGAAAAAGTATTATCCACGGTGTAAAATTAGATCATGATACATTTGCATTAAACATGTGGACTCCACTTGTACTTGGGTGATAATTATTTGGTAGAGTTCGTATGCTTAATGCACAAGTGTCATGATCTAAACCTCTATAACAACTATTACACCGTCCTCGTAAAAGTAATGTATACCTAAAACTTTAAACTATCCAACACAGAGCACTCTACCTTAGCAGTTTGAACTCGTGGTTACAAAATTTTCAGTCAATGACTAGTTCATGAAATAGAAAAAAAGTGATAATATTTTTGAAATTACTAAACATGAGGTCTAATTATTTCTCCAGTGCTTTGCACTGCTCTTTGCAAGGGTAATATGTCAGTTGTTTGGCAAAACCAAACCTTGTTCTACAATTTTGGTTCAAAAGTACTTCCAACTGAGGAATCTTCTAAAATAAAGTTCAAAATAAATAAACCCGGTGATCTCTCAGAAGATTGAACTACTTTTGAAAGCCATTTGAGTTTATTGTTAAGATAGTACAATATTTATGGTACAATTTCTGTGTTTTTGAAATTTCTAAATGAAACTTGAGTTTATTTTTTGTCTAAAAGAAACTCTTGATCCATAAGCTAAGAAAAACCAAATTCTCTACAAAATCCATAAATTTTGTACTATCTTCCTTTGCACGAATAAAAACATAGATGTACAATGCTAACAATGTTTTATATTATGAATGCATAAGGTTGTAGACAAAAAATCAACTCAAGTTTCAAATCTGGAGTCTCGTTTGGAGACAAAGTTTTGCCTTGACATATTCAGACTCTTGGTCCATTCGATGAGGTTACATCATCCACCTCCTTTCGATGAGGTTGCATTATCCACCTATCGTCTTCTACACTATTCTGACTCGGATGCGAACTTGACTCAATAGATTGAGCGTTAAAGAAATTCATAATTAAACTTGAAACTAAATAATTGTAAACTATGAATGAAGGATATAGCCGTTTAGCAAAACCGTGTTCTAATTCTCCAAAATTGCTCACTTTCTCAAAGGGCATGCACATTTCTTACAAATAAAATCAAGCAATTCCTAGCAAATCATGATATATTTGCAAAGACAGATCGCAATATACAACTTTCAAATGATTTTTTTCTCTTTTTTTTACGGAAACAACTTACAGATGATGCCATGTTCCACAAAAACTAATCAGAACATGCTACGGTCAATTATTTATTTGATTATTAAAAATAAAAATAAAAGTTTAAATGAGATTCAGTTATATATACTGCATGTTCAAACCAGAAGGTACAGGAATTCAAATGCCTGCTTGAAGAAAAGGATGTGTGATTCCAATGGACTCAACACCGAATTCAGCACTTGCTGAATATTGGCTCAGGCAGAAACTAGACAAACAAAAAAGTTAAATACAACATCAATACGTATCCTCCAAAGCTTCAAAAATCAAGTACATTAATTTGATGTAAACAAAAATGTCGTCTGTAAACTACTTTGATAATGTCATGTATTAAAAATTTCGGATTGAGCAAAAGATGGTTTCTTGTCTGAATTAAAAGATGTCATATTCAAGTGGAATAAGTAGCAAAAATTATCATAGGCATTAGTCTATAGTTCGATACAAATGATATCAAGTTCATAACACTATTGATGTGAACAACTTATGACAAAAAATCACACTTAAATTTCACAGAAGAAAACAACCACAAGATCTTCAAAATGTTATCCATCTTATTAATCCAAATATATGATATAGCATTTTAAATCACAACCAAAACATATGCAATGGATTCCTGCAAGTAAGTCAAAGCAGTCAAATTTCTCATCCATTTTCTAAAGATATATCGAGTAAATCGGTAGATTCATTCCTTTAATTTGTCTTGAAAACTGTCTACATCGACCTAAATCCAAATATTAATAATGACTTAGTACTCCTACATCAGGACGACTTAAGGAAATACAAGAACAATTAAAAAATAATAAGAAAATAATAAATTTTAATACTCTTCTCCAAACTCTAAATCTTTATTTATAAACTACACTGATAAAAAACAATTAAAGAGGTCCTATATATAAGCCTTAGGAAAATAACCTAATGGGCTTGGCCCAAACCAAATAGAAAACATTAAAACATAGTAAAGGAAATAACTAATTAAGCAACTAAATAATAAACTAAACAAGGAAATTGAATCTTTTGTTATTGTATCATTCTCCCCAGTTGCAAAAGTTTGACCCTGAACTTTAATTGTAGGTAGACAACTAATGATGGTAACGACATTCTGCAACTCATTCATCCTCATCAGTCGTCTCGGGTTCAGGGATTAACAACTTGGTCGACATCGATGTTCCTGCTAAATAGATATTCCGACAACCTTTCCTTTCTGCTTCCTTTCCAGCATAACACACTCCTTTGCAGCTTCTCGATATGGGTAATATCTAGCAATATGACATGTGCCCACAAACATAACATGATTCGTCCTTCCATCTAGATGAGCTAACTGGTCCTTTCGGTGCCTCTCTGAAAGGGAATTTCTTGTGACTAACTTCAGGTACTTTCTTTTCAATCCCTCCCATTAAATATTTTACCTTTTGTTAAGTACCCCTTGCATTTAAGCTAAATCTATCGAGGCAAAATCATTGCTCAAAAGTTCATATCAAATGTCATCTTAAAGCCCATTAATGTAACGCACAATCCTTTGCTGCTCGGACTCCTCAACATGACTTCGAAGGGACAGTTTGTGAAACTCGCGAATATACTCATCAACATTCTTATCTTTGTTGCTTAAAAGTTTGAAGTTTGTAGAGCATATCACGTTGAAAATTCAAATGGATGAATTTAACAGCCATTGTATCCTTCTTATCTCTCCATGCACTTATTGGTTCAAGACCTCTAGAAGAATGTTGTTGGACGAAATCTGCCCACCAAATATTAGCAAAACCACGGAGCCTTGTTGCAACGAGAGGAACTCGATGATCCTCCGGGACCCATTTAAAAGAAAACACATGTTCTACCAAGTTGAGCCACTCAATGAATGCCTTGGGTTTTGACTCACCATTAAATTCAAGGAGATCGATTTTAATCCCGTAATCGCGGTCTTGTTGGTGAACAACTTGCGGAGCAGGAACTGTGAGATTATGTGGTACAAGGGCAAGCATATCAGTTGGA
>MKEJ01027546.1:0-15188 GCA_001753735.1 Embelia ribes
TCAAGATTATTACATGTATATGATGTTTTTAGCAGTATAATTATAAGATTATAAAATTCTATTCATTTTCCAAGACAATAAAACCTAAGTTTTTATTTTGCATAAGTGGCAAGATTTTGGAGAGTCACTTGGCACTATGTATATAAAATGGGTTAGAGAAGTGTATATGTGCATGCATAAGGTTATTTGAGATTCTTAATTAAATTGCATGTTTTTATATGTAGGCATGTTTTTAATGAAACACTAAGAACATGAAGAGGTTATTTGAGATTCGTAATTAAATGTGTACATGCATGAGAAATAGAATACCAAGTATCATAAAATTATAGGTCCATTTATCAAACAAATAGAGCGCAGCTGGGCTCAAAAATAAAGTGCCAATTGGGGCTAACACAATAATTAATTCAACGTCAACATCTTCAACCGGTTAGCCTAATGGGGTTTTTCCCTTATCATTGAACCTAATATGTGTAATTTTTTAAGAAATGTTTACTTAAGCTATAAAATGCAAAGTAATAAGCGATGGAGATTGAAGAAATGATGTTTAAAGTCATAAATCAAGCATATATTTATTTTCATGCCTACAAAAGCAAATATATAAAAACAATTTAAAAAATGATCTCCTAATCTACAAAAAAAACTAAAAGTATGAGTGATGAGATTGAAGAAACAATGTTGAAACCAGTTAATTCAAGTATGTGTCCCTTTTCACGTCGAAAACTTGTAATGACAAAATATCACTATGAAGTTTGATAATATTGTCAAACCATCACACAATGTTTTTATAACTAATAATCAAAAGTTATAACTAATAATCAAAAGTTATTTTAAGAATTGTTGATATAAAAACATTGACAAAAAATTAGAACTGATTATCAAAAGTACACTAAGAAGTCATATGAATATAAATTTCTATTTAAAATTGTTGACATAAAAACACATGAACATTTAAAAGAACAACTAAAGACCATGTGAATGTATAAAAATTTAAACCAAAATATACATATAAAAAATGATTTCATAATCTACACAAAGCAAAAGACCAAGCAATGGAGATTGAAGAAATAGTGTTGAAAGTTGTAGATTCAAGCATGTGTCCCTTTCGTATAAAAAAAATTGTGAATAATATATCACATTAAAGTTTGATAAGATTGTTAAATCATCAACTAATAAATTTCTAAAGTATTTTAAAATCATAAAAATAAAATTTACAAGTTTAAAATTGAGGATAAAAAATCAGATGGACATTTAAAAAATAATGAAACATCATATGAATAATCTAGGAAAAGGAAGAAGTAAAAACTCATAAAGTATCAAACTTATAAGAGCTAAGATATATAAAAAATAGTAATATGAAAAAGAGGTATTGACACTCACGGAAGAATGGATTAAGTATTTTTATACAAAATAAATCAAATTGATATGTCGAAACCTGTAACATATTAAACAATACATAAAGAAAATAATGTGGGGATAGTTAATAATAAACAATCAAATATCGGAAAACAATAAGTATAGGATATAAACATTGAAAAAAAAAATAAAAAATAAGGGAATCTATCATGTCCCGAATCCCATAAAATTCGAAAGGCTAGTGTGATTCATTTTTAAAGAATAGGAAAAGAAAAATATATATTTTAAAGAAAGAAAATAAAATAGAATATACTATTACAATGCTAACTTTCTTTTTTCATACTACAGCATGAACTTCATGAGAGCGCGCCCCCAAAAGAAAATATACATTATAGCATGTTTACAAGTAATAATAATATCAAAGAAAACAACACGTTTACAACATCAATCAAGCTACTTGTTTGAACAAAAATAATACATTTATACAATACTTTTAGTCAACAAAAGGTATATTACACTTTTGTTCTAACCCGAATAACTTCAAAGGGCACAATAAAATGTAATACAAAATACAACCTTTAATTGCAACAAAATAACTTCAGCTATGGTACTTCTATGGCTAAATAAATGATATGAAAAATGGCCACTACAAAATATAAACCAATAAAGATATCATAAAAAATATGTACAAAAAAAACATGTGAGTCATCTCAAGGATGTCTTTTGCTTGTCTCCACGCCTACAACAAATATTTGATACAATATGGAAAAGAATAAAATGCACGAGTTAGTTTACTAAATTACACGATACATGTGATGTTATGCGGTGTCGTCAAGTATAAAATACCACAAATAAGAATAAACGCAATGCAACTCGATACCAACTACACTTCATTACGAGACTTAAACTTCAAAAAGATTGGGACTAGCGTTTAAATTTATTTTTTCTAAAATAAAGTTCATTGGTGAACCTATACTATAAATCGCTCCCTTTGTGAAATGTTTATAGTTTATATCCCTGATCAGATTTTTCGACTTTCACGGTAAGGCACCGAGCCTTCTCTTTATTTTCTTCTAAAATTTCGTATTGTTTTACATTTGTCCTGAAAAAAATGGAAAATGACTCAATTTCCCATGAATATAATTCAAAATTTCTTCAATATAACATGTTCAAAACTTCAAGTTTAAATATTCAAATTTCTAAAAACTTTGTAATTAACTTTTATAAAAAAAATTGAGCTTCCACTCCTTCATATTAATATCAAATTCTTCTCTTCACTTCTATTTAAAAATCTCATTTTCAAAGGTTCAATATTTAAGAATAATCATTTCACACTCTCATTAATCAAAATTATCACTTCGGGTCCAAAATATGAACAATGTTACTTCAATGAATAAAATGCCAATACATATATCAATGCAATACTTTCTACTTCTACTCATACTTCATTCTACACATAAATGAATTCAAATAGCAAGTAATTTAATTCTCTTTACTTCAATAAAGCATAATTCTACTCATAAAAAATTATGCATAAGGAACACACATAGACTTACGCATATATTGCTATTTTGTAGCTTACTTGTACCTATTACTATGCTAGTACACTTCCGAAAACTAATCTTTGAAAAGTCCCAAATATTTTTCTTCTTATTCTTCACCCCTAGGTTTGATCTAACTATCGAATCTGAATCAACTCAAACCTACATATGAAGATAATCCCATCGGGATAAGGAATAAGAATAACTAATTTATTTCGACGAACAATAAAGCCCAAAAATAAATAAAATTTGAATGAAAAGACGGAGAATGGAACTTACTTCAAAACGATCTCTACACTTCAAGTATAAAGAATCTCTACTCTAATCTTATGAACAACCCTCAAATCTAGATGATAATTGATCTTGAAAGTAAAAGAAAAATGGAACCCCCCCTGCCCCCTTTCTGAATGGATGGAATGGGGAGAAAGTGAGCTATGACGTGACATAAAATTACTAAAATACACTTCAAATCAGCTCGACATAGTCGACATATTGTATAAATCAATAGATTAATCCTCTATCAGGCGACATATTTCTTAAATCAGTCGACATATTCTAGTCCATCTGAGAACAAAATCCACTGGAATTTAACACACTCAATAAGTCTCGACATATTTTAAATTAGTCAACATATTCTCTAAATCAGTCGATTGTTTCATCCCACCTGAGAACCAAAACTCCCTGGAACTTTTATGCACCCAATAAGTCGACATGCTATTCAAATCAATCGACTGATTCCCTATCAATTGACTTATAGTATAATAAGTCGACTTATTCCCCTGCAGAATGCATTTTCCAACAATCAACTCTTCAACACTAAGGCATTAACACTAACGCCTCTCAACACCAACTCTACATGCTTCCCAATTCCTATACCCACACTATGCATCAACACACCATACTCAATGTTAAGGCTACAATCTCGATACGATAAATAGAGATTAACACATGTACATATATGAAGCCACAACTACTTGCTCAACATGCAACAAGTTTACATACTTCAATACTTCTATCAACACGTTAAGACTGCATACTTCGTTCCACAATACGTTATGCAATTCTATTCTACAATTATACAATAATAATATTATAAGCTTCGTTAATATTATTATAAATGCAAAAAATTCACTATGAATTTCTGGGACGTTACATCTTCCCCCTCTTAGGAAATTTTGTCCCTGAAATTCACACGCATTGCAAATAAATAAAATACGTACTAGAATTCTAGAATAGCTCCAGAAACTTCTCACGTATCGTATCTTCACGTTCTCATATCATCTCTTCATTGCCTCCACTTCACCGCATTACCTTCCCTAACCAAATACTCTTCCTTCTTAAAGTTTGCTCCTTTTAGTCAAGAATGTGAATCGGATTTACTATATAGGACACGTCTTCTTCTATGTGTAAATCATCAAAATGCACTATATGTGAAGGATCCCAAATATACTTCCTTAACATCAAAACATGGAAGATGAGATGAACACTCGATAACTGAGGCAACAACGCAAGCCTATAAGCCATTTATCCCATTGCTTCAAGAATCAAGAAAGGACCAATATACCTAGGCGATAACTTCTCTTTCTTACCAAATCTCATAATCCCATTCTTTAGAGATATCTTCAAGAACCATGTTTACCCACTTTGACCGAAAAAGGATGTTGTCTTACGTCGGTATAACTCTTGAAACGACTACATATTATTTCTAACCATTATTTATTATTTAGACATTCTGAGTCATCTCTTGCACCATTTTTGGTCCAAGCAAGGCACTGTAACCAACTTCATCCCAACAAATAGGAGAACAATAAGGAAGCCAGTATAAAGCCTCGAATTGAGCCATCTCTATGCTCAAATGATAACTATTATTATATGCGAACTCTATGAAGCTCACATAATCTTCCCATCCACCGCTCAGACTGTCCACCCTTCTATGGATCAAACGTTGTACATATCGAAAAGTTAGTCCCCAACGCCTTTTGGAGACTCGACCAAAATTGCAAAACAAAATGAGGATCTCGATATGGTACAATAGTTATTGGAGTCCTGTGTAAATGAATAATCTCACTGATATACATCCTATAGAGCTTCTCAACTGAGTTAGTAGTACACATCGGTATAAAATGAGCAGACTTTATCAAATAGTCTACAATCACCCAAATTGCATCGCAAGCATGTCTTAACTTCAATGATCCCATAAAAAAATCCATCGTAATCCATTCCCACTGCCACTCTGGAATGGGCAATAGCTGTAACAACCCACCAAGATACTTATGCTTAGCCTTAACTTGTTGGCATATTAGGCAACAAGACACAAACTCCGTTACATCCACCAAAAATGACGAGACACATCATGATACATCTTCATGCTACCTGGATGTACTACTAAATGCTAATAATGAGAATCCCAAAGAACTTCATCCCGAATCCAATTTAGAATGAAAAGACGATTTTGGAAATGCAATCCGCCATCATTAGAAATTGTCCACCTATCAAGACCATGTTCAAAAAGAACACGAACATGATATGCTTCAAATTCTTCATCAACTCATGTGCCTTTATCACATAAGTAATCAACGTTGGCCAAACCTTGATAGTAAATAACGTCACACTTCGACTTTCCACTTCTACCACTTCCAAACCAAACTAATTCAATGCATTCAACATCTCCCATCCATTCATAGCAGGAAAAGCAAGAGTACACTGAGTCTTATGGCTCAATTCATCCGCTATCACATTAACCTTTCCCAAATGAAACTCTAAATCAAAGTCATACTGATCTAAGTACTACATCCACCTCTTCTGACTCATATTCAAGTCACGTTGGGTAAAGACAACTTCAAGGATTTATGATCGGAGAAAATTTCAAATTTCTCACCATATAGATAGTATCTCCAACACTTTAATGCGAACACCACTGCACCAAGTTCAAGATCATGCGTTGGATAGTTCTTCTCATGAATTTTCAACTGCCTTTATGTATAAGCCACTAGCTTCCCAAGTTGCATCAACATACAACCCAAACCTTCCTTCGATGTGTCACAATACATCGTATACCCAAGACTTTACTCCGAAATAATAAGAATTGGAGCCGAAGTCAAAAAAACCTTCAACCTCAAGAAAGAATCCTAGCATTACAAGTCCTACTCGAATTTCACCCCTTTGCGAGTAAGTCGAGTCATCTAGGTCACCAAATGCAAAAAATCACATATGAAGCAACGATAATACCTCGCAAGACCCAAGAAACTCTGAACCTCAAACACCAACCTCTGTCTCTCCCAATTAGTAACAGTTTTAATCTTCGAAGGATCAACTGCAACACTACCCTCGAAAATAACATGACCGAGAAAACGAACTTCTTACAACCAAAACTCACATTTTAGAAACTTCGCAAAACTCCTATGCTTCTAAAGAATAGAAAGAATGATATGCAAATGCTTTCGATGTGCTTCTTCAGTAGACGATTAAATAAAGATATCATTGATAAATATAATAATGAAACGATTAGTTTATAGACAAAAATTCATATTCATCAAGTCCATTAAAGCTGTCGGAGCATTAGCCAACCCTAATGGCATCACAAGAAACTTGAAGGGCCCATATTGAGTACGGAAAGTCATCTTCGGTATATCATCCTCTTAACACGCAACTGATGATAACCGGAACGAAGATTAATCTTCGAAAATAATTTAAAACCCTATCACTGATCAAACAAGTCATCAATTCTATGCAAAGGATACTTGTTCTTCACGATCACACGGTTCAACTTCTGATAGTCTATACACATCCTCATTGTGCCATACTTCTTAGGCACAGACAATGCTGGAGCACCCTACAATCTTGAATGAAAGCCTTCAACTTAAGGTCATTGATCTGAATCCTCAACTCATCTAACTCAACTAGAGCTAAGTGATACGGCATAATAGCTATCAATTTAGTGTCCAAAATCAAATCAATAGAAAATTCTATTTTCCATTCAGGAGGAAGATTGCTTAAATATTCGGGAAAAATATCCACAAATTCACGCACTACTAAAATTGAATCCAACTCTGAAACTAACACATCATAAATGGAAAGACTAGCTAACATATATACTAGACTAGTTTGCGCCTTGTGCTAATATGGACGAGAAGGTTTACGCTCTCCCTGGTAACAAATTCTAACTCCCGTAGACGTCTCCATCAACACTCTACACTTCTCATAATCAATAACAACATCAAAGTGAGACAACCAATTAATGACAATAATGATGTCAAACCCCAACATATCAAAAACCACAAAGTCATACTAAAAAATATGATCCGATATCACCAACTCACACTTCCAATACACAGCACTAACATGGAAAATATTCTCCAACATATATAGGGGTATTAAACTGTTCTATTGATAACTCTAACATACATGCAAATTTGCAGATATGAAAGAGCATGAAGCACCCATGTCAAACAAGACCTGTGCCCAAGTAGAAATGAAAGGAACAATACCTCTCACAACAAAAGGCTCTGCAACATCCGGTGCCTGCAGCATAGCAAAAGCATGAGCCTAAGAAGTCTAGCCCTGCTAGAAACCTCCGCGAAAACCACTGCTACTCCCACAAAAAGATTTCTCTCCCCGACAAGAAGAAATAGATGGAGGAACATACAACTCCTTTATAGCTACCACATGTAGAATAAAAGAAGAAGCAGTTCTTCGAGAATTGCTCAGAACTACAAAACTCTCGGGACATTGCACCTGCATATGTCCCTACTACCATACCTCCTACAAACTGTAGAAGGACACACAATTTGCATGTGCTCCTCTGTGCCACATATATGGCAAACAGGAAGATGAGACAATCTCGAGCGAGATGACCCTGTTGGCCACATGTAAAACACCCCGACCCCTAAATCGGTGTGCTATAAGTAGAAGAACATGTAGGTTGAGAATGCTCACCATGTAAAGGAGAAAAGAATACATCTTGGGATCTCTTCCGACTATAGCCACCTTCAACACTCAAACCCTAACTTCTATCAAAACTTCCACCTCCTCTGCCACAACCGAGGCTACTCATAACTACTCCTGAATCCTAAACGGAATAGAAACTAGAAAATTGGCCCAGAGGGATGAGCATCCAAAACCTGTTGTCTCTCAAGTCAACTCATCACCACCTTCATCATTGCACTTACACAATCCTCATATGTCTGTGGAACTCCGAAACCACAATTCTCTTAATAGCATGTCGAAGTCTGTCCTCAAACTTGCTCACACATCGCTCATTTGTAGATATGAGCTCCTGTGTATAACGAGAAAGGCTCGTAATTAGCCTTTAATACTATTGCACCATAGAGTTCTTCAGAATAAGGCTCGCGAACTCATTCCGCTTTCTCTCTCTCAAAGTAGTGGAAAAAAACTCCTTCAAAAATGAACTTTGAAAAGTCGCCCACGTAATATTTCCACGGTCATGAACTCTTCATAACCCTTCCACCACTCTCTCGCTTATCCGCATAAAAAGAACATCACCACAACCATCAACAAATTATCACCGACTAAGTAAAGTGCATTGAAGATGCACTCTACCTCCATAAGCTAATGCTCTACCATGATCAACTCCTCTTCCCCTATAAATGTAGGTGGATTCATCCACTTAAAATTCATTTGAGCTTCTGAGGCCATCATCTCAATACTCAGTACACTCTCCATCCTCATACTATGCACCAAATTACACACCACTTCTTCTATAGCCCTCATTAAGCTCGAAGCATCCACTTGAGCTCCCCCAATTCTCGCTTGGGCTTGTAGAAGAAGACGAGGTCCAATATTAGGGATTTATTCCTCGTATCCCTGCACGCTAGCCTTGCTACTTTCTTCTAAGTTGGAAATACCCTCGATTTCTCGAGCCTGAGTACTTTTAGCTTCCCTTTCTTCAATACTATGAACCGTAATACGACCACCTCGAATACCGACTCTACGGCCTAGTCAGCGCTTCTTCTACCACTTCTACCTCGTCCACGCATACTTCCTCTAGCCATACTTCATTCATTTCACAATTTAACAATACAAACAATACATAAGTTTACTTATCAAATAAATGCCTTTACACTATGCAATACCTTCGTAATAGAAACTTCAAAACTTCTATAAATGCAACTTTTCATATTGCAACTACAACGCACACACTAGCAATCATTACTTATGCGCTACTACTGTGAGAATCCATAAATTCCGTACTACTTTTTTCTTGTTTTAATTGATCTTTATATTATAGTATGCCTTGTTGGCATGGTTTATACGTTGTATGGTGAGAATATATATTGAGGTATGGCGGTGTTGTATACATTTATGCATTTTAGTTGCTTTGTTATTTTTATACTATGACCTTAGTTGCATGTAGGCATAGCGTTTAGAAGAGTAGAAATGTTGTGTGCGGATGGGGTTTGCCAGTAGTAGCGTAAAGTAGCATAGATCGAGCTTTAGGTACTCAAACACGATTCCGAAAGTTGTTGGACACTTCTATTAGGGTCTACAAGTGATTCTAAATATTTTGGAAGCTTTCAGCCCAAGGAGTTTAGACCCAAAATTCCAATTGCTTCGATCGATCCAAGTGGAGTTGGATCGATCCCAAAGTGTAGTCCGATCTATCCAAGTGTATTTGGATCGATCTATCGGGGTTTGACTGAATTAAGTGGCATGGACTTAGCACTTTCCTTCTACCCTTTTTCCATCTAATTTTCGAAAAGAGAGAGAAATGAGAGGGGGGACTCCATTTTTAACAACTTAAAGCTCAGTTATCTTTTGGCCTCAAGACTCAATTACAATTGAAAGCTAGAGATTTCTCATCCTTGAAGTGAGGTGAAACTTTTGACTTAAGTTTTATATATCATTTCTCTTGCCTATAATTTATTGTTTTTTGTGCCCTTTCGTATGTGAAAATAAATTTGATGTTATTGATCCTTATTGCATGTAAATTATTTTTATATCTAGGCATGAGGTGATTTGAGCTCATTTTCTAATCAAATCGGAAGGCATAGTAGAGACAAATTGGGGGTTTGTTGATAAGGCTCTGCATGGTGACTTTTTACACATTTCTAGGTATAGTAGTCAACGAACCCTAATATAAAATTGATGACTTTGAATATATGTAGATGTGATGAGTTTGTGTGAATGGATGAATTAGTGTAAGTGAATTTAAATGTGAGGAGACGTCTTCTGGGAGTAGTACTTACACCAACAAATTGACGTTAATTGATATGTGACCTAGGCATAACGTAGACATAGGTTATGCAAGTACATAGGCATAATTGGAGGCATATGAGTAATATGAACTTTAATGCAAGCTTTATTATTACTATGATTACTTGTAGTACTTTAAATTCATGATAATTGATTAGCTTACATTCATGTTAAAGTAGAGCTTTATGATTTACATGTTCATGCATTATGGTTATAACATGTTCATTTCATTATTAAATGTATTACATTACATTCATGTGGTGGTATAAACATAGCTTATGAAAATGGTATTTTTGAAAGAAATATGTTGGCGTGCATGTTTTCTTTCAAAATTGGGAAAATTTATAAAATTTTGTTGAGCAATGAGGTCATTTAGCCTTACCAAGAAAGTCGGAAAATCAGATCTGGAATTTTTCATTAACCATGTCATAGAGTGGGTGGCGGTTAATAAAACTTTGATTACGTCATAAAGTGGGTGGCGAATCTTAGTATTTAAAAATGTGATGAACTTTATACCAAAATATATGGTATTGGTATGTGTGGTATATGGGTGACATTCATGATCATATTCATATTTATATTCATGATATTTATACATGTTGATATATATTTCATTCATGTATATATAGCCTAATCCTCTTTTATAGTAGAGTTACTTGGTTAACTGTATATTTTCCATTTTTCTTCATACATATATGTTTGGCATTATAGGTATGGAGGCAAGGCCAGACCATACTTAGAGGTTTCTACTGAAGTGTGTGTGTATGTGTGTGTGTGTATATATATATATATATTTTATTTTTTTTTTGGACGCACGTGTTATCGCTTTACCTTTATGTACTTCATTTTCTGTATTAACATACTATGATAGTGGGGTTGTAGCAGTGTAGTGGTTATAGTGTGGGTAAAGTATAAATATGTTCTTACTCTTACAGAGATGAAGAATATATATATACCTTCCATTATGATTTTTTTTTGCAAGCATACAGCTTGTGGCATTATGTTTTGTAAACTGACGAGTTTACTTTGGTATCAGACATATATATTTATTTTATGGAGTTGGAGTTGGAGTTGGCGTTAGCATTCTACCTTTCTTTCTAGAGTAGTTTTTCATTTCCACTTATATTGATGTGATGTGGCTATAGAATGTAAGTAGGACGTCCTGCAGTGGCGGATTGATGCGATGTGATTGGTGTAGTTGTTATTTTATTTTTATTTTGGAACCTTGTATATTATATTTCATTCTATCTTTCTTTTATTGAGTTCGCATCCCCGGGTTTATAGGGATTCGGGGTGCGATAACTACAATACATGCCTTAACTTCTAACAAAGTAACTACAAGCAAGCAACATGCCTACCCTCTCAGCCCTTTTCTACCCTCAAGCCACCAAGGTTAAACTAACCCGGTAAGCTCTTATACCAACCTGTCACGCCCTGAATCTCATCTGATTCGGGGACACGAATTTTATCCCTTTTTAAAGAAAAGGAAAATAAAAATATATAGTTTTTAAAGAAAGAAAATAAAATGGGAACTTCTACAACACTTCTTTCACTTCTCATTCTACTATATAAGTTTTATCAGAGTACGAAAAGATAATTATAAATAGCCTGTATATCAATTTATAAGTAAACTTACCAAATTAAGCTACATGCTTGAACAAAATAATAAAGTATAAAACCCACAAGTCTATATATGGCATATTACACTTTTGTTCTAACCCGAAAAATGTCAAAGGCTACAACAAAGTGTAATATGAAATGCTATCTTCTAAACTTTATCATACTTAAAAATAAAATTACAACATAACTTCAATTACATTACTTCTATGGCCAAAATAAATGACATGAATACGGCCGATACAAAATGTCTTCTAACAATTCATCTTAAAAGATATATAAAAGAACCTTCTCAAGGGTGCCTCTTTCTAGCCTCAGCACCTACAACAATATTATGATACAAAATGGAAAAGAAAAGTTGCACAAGTTAGTCTACTAAATAACACGATACATGTAATATTGTGCGTGCCATAAGGTGAAAACATGCCACATATAAGAATGCAATGCAATGCAACTTCAATACAATGCAACATGGCAACGATTTCGACTTCGCTACTAGACTTCAACTTCTAAAACTTTGGGACTAGCGTCTAAATTCATTTTCTTGTAAAACTAGGTTCCTTCGTGAACCTATGCTATAAATCTCTCCATTTGTGGAACGTTTATAGTTTGTATCCCTGATCAGGTACCCAACATTCATGATAGGGTGTTGAGCCCCCTCTTTGCTTTCTTCTAAAAACTTTGTAAATTCGACACTTGTTCTGATCAGGTATTTTCAAATATACTCATGTTCAAAACTTCAAAATTAACAATCAACTTCATAAAACTTCATTCCTAACTTTGATAATAAAATTGAGCATCGCTCCTTTATATAGAATTCAAGTTTTTCTCTTCACTTCTCTTTGAAAATTTCCTTTTCAAAGCTTCAAATTCTTTAAGAAAATTCAATTTCAACTTCTCATTTGACAAAAATGTCACTTTGGTTCAAAATATAAATAATGTCACTTTAATGAATTAATGTCAATACATATGATCATATAATTCTATCAACTTCTAATCATGCTTTATTCTTCATATAAACAAATTTAAACAACTAATCATTCATCTCTAATTCACTTCATAAAACATGCTTCATTCTTCAAATAAACAAGTTTAAACAACTGCAATTCATCTCTTATTCACTTCAATATATCATGCCCTAACTTCATAAAATTTACACGTAAGTTACACACATAAACTCACGCGTATATTATTATTTCATAGCCTACTCATACCTATTACCAAGCTAGAGCACTTCGAAGAGCTAATCTTCAAAAAGCCCCAAATATCCTTCTTCTTCAACCCTATGTTTGATCTATCTATCGAACCCAGAACACCTCAAAACCTACATATAAAAATGGTCTACTCATCACGAGGATAAAGAATATCAATTTTAATTTCACATACGAACTAGGTAGGAAATGAAGGAATGATAAACGAACAATATAAAGGTCGTAACTTACCTTAAAATAATCTCTATGCTTTGAGGATAAAGAATCTACCCTTAGATTTTGGATTTTATCAGAGCTAGATGGAATCAAGCCTCCAAGCTTTACTATTTTAGTTCTCCTTCTCTCTCTCTCTCTCTCCTCTACTGATTTTTAACTTGGTAAAAATAATAATACACCTACTGCCTGAAGTTTGTTAAAAGCCATTTGTTCTTTCCCGATACTGCCATTTAAATGGAATATCTGCACTGTTCGAATGGTGCAGCCGTTTGAAAGGCAAAAAGGTACCGTTTGAATTGTAGCTTCATTCTTCCATAGCATCTCCAAAGTTCACCCTTCAACCTCAAATGCCATTCTATTTATACCAACACTAGAAATACATATATCAAGGTTAATATAAAATACTACATTCAATGTGCTAACTATCACAAAGACACGGTGTCTCGTAACAACACGACAATAATAAAGCCTCAACACTTATACTACATTCTACACTAAGGCAATAAGCCTTTTCATTTCAATACCTCTATAAGCACGCCAAGACTTCATACTTCCTTCAACAACATGTCATACAGTTCCGTTCTACAAAAATGTAATAGCAATATTATAAATTTCAATAATATTATTATAAATGTAAAAAATTCACTCGGAATTTCTGCAACATTACAAGAGTTCCCATTGTGGTTCAAACAATGTGTCATTCCTATACGAAACATTGTCATCTTTGTTTTTAACATATTAATTTGCAATTTATTTCAACTCTTTTAATGTGCAAGTGGAAGCTTATGGTGATCAAAATCAGTTTATTGATAATCATGCCTTTGTACCACTGAGTATGGTGGAATCGTACTCTACTTATTTCATAAATGGATACAAATTCCAATCCATCAATTATGTAACGTCCTAAAAATTCAGCGAAATTCTGAGGGAATTTTTCACTTTTGAATAATGATATTATTCCACACCATAATATTATCATTTCATTTATAACGTAGTCATAACGAGCTGTAGATGCATTGTGAAAGCATGAGAAGTGGATATAAATATGTTACATTTAAAGTTATGTAGCACATCATGAAGAGTAACTATACGTTGTTGCGGGTGGCTTAGTTGTGGGGTAATGTGGGCTCGAGTATGTTGATTGTGGAGTATTGTGATGCCTGTATGGGAGTGGGATTGGTCGTTGTTGACTATTTTTTGGGAGTTTTTCTCATTCTGCTAAGGTGCAGGAAACACCGTTTGAATGTTCCTCTCTCACTATTCGAATGGCATTGCCATTTAAACGATGCCCCTTTGTTGTTTAAACGACATTCGAGTATAGGGTCTAGAATGACTTTTCCAATCTGTTTTGCATGTATACACACACACACACACACATACATATATATATATATATATATACACAGAGAGCCACAGATGTAAGAGAAGAAAGAGAAGATTGTGGCTTGTTGTTCAACCAGTAGAGGTACTTAGAAAATTTCCGAAAATTCATATTCAGGATCTTCGCATCGTAGAGTGCATTATGCAATATATTTCTTCTCTCCTCTTGCTCATTCATGTTTTTTCGATTTGCATGTTTTTTGGGTTTATGAAATTAAAATTCATATTATTGATCCCCATGATTATTAGATCATTTTATCCCCTAGATTCGTATTGATCTAAAGCCATTTGCTAGGTGGATTCAGAAGTTAAAGCTTCGGGAGTTTTCGGGAGATTTCATCTAGTTTCGCCCATCGGTTGGCTTCGAGGTATATACATTTATTCTCTCCATTACATTCTCTATGTGTGGGTATAATTTTTATCATTTAGTTTTCTTAGGGACGATTCCCCAATTTTCGCGCCAATAGTGTTTGGTGAAATAAAACTTAGAAAATATTTTCCTTATATTGTGCA
This sequence comes from Embelia ribes, assembly GCA_001753735.1. Lineage (NCBI taxonomy): Eukaryota > Viridiplantae > Streptophyta > Magnoliopsida > Ericales > Primulaceae > Embelia > Embelia ribes. The sequence continues at coordinate 15,044 of MKEJ01027546.1, forward strand.
GACCATTTTCATATATAGGATCACGGTCATAAGAGATGTGTAGCTTGGTTATTTCAGAGGGGCGGAAAGTGATGTTCGGGGAATCATAAACGGGGCTTGGCAAGAATTTGCAAAAAAGGCTTTTTATACGCTTTTGGGAGGCCTA
>MKEJ01027556.1:0-26008 GCA_001753735.1 Embelia ribes
TTCTATTTGTGATGAGGTTCTTTATGAATCTTATCACTCTCATTTAGCAGTTCATCCGAGTGGCACGAAGATGTTTCATGACATTACTCATCATTATTGATGGCCCAGTATGAAGATAGATGTGGCAGAGTTTGTATCTCGTTGCCTTATATGTCAGCAAGTTAAAGTCAAGCATAAATGTCCCGACAGTTGGTTACATCCGTTGCCCATTCCAGAGTAGAAATTGGAATATATTACTATGGATGTTATAGTAAGGTTACCGAAATCAAGGTGGGATTTGGTTTATGCTTATTTTATTGCTTCTTTCATTGATACTTTTATGTGTAGACATAGTTTGTAATTCTATGCATATATGGAGCCTTCATAAGCATGTGAAAGTATGGCTTATGTCAAATGATTTTGAAAAAAGTGTTGTTTCGATAAATGTGGCATGAAATTGTTTTAAATGTTGAGTTTTATAAAGCTAAACTTTATTTGGAGATATAACGTGTTGCTGATGTGCGATGTGGAGAAAAGCGATGGTTTTTATGTGGAGAAAACATGTAGTGTTAATGAGTGGTTTTGACAGTAAAATGATTAAAATGCAGAGATTTTAAAATGTGAACTTCAAGAACTAAATGCGTAAGTTGCATTCATGTAGGGTTGAGTCCTTTTACATTCCTTTTCGAGATAAGTGTTGACCTTTTTTTGTGGAAGTAAAATTAAAGAGAAGGTTCGGCATCTTACCGCGAAAGTAGAAAAACCTTCACAAGGATCACCAATAATTGCGTCCCACCATGGATGGCGGATTATTAAGGCTTTGATTGCATCACACCGTGAGTGGCAGATCATTGCAAGGGTTTATGATGTAGCCCTTTCTTTTAAAAGAAAGCATGTTGAGATATTAGTCCTATTTTTATTCCTTGTGTTGTGGTAGGGTATGTTGGCGAGGGTAGTTGTATCATGTGGGTTTTGCATTGCATCAATTGCATTGCATTCATTCTTATTATTGTTAGATTACTTTTACACATTCGATGCATCACATAGAATCTAGTTTATTGTGTTAATTAGTAATATAACTCGTACATTCTTTTTGCATATCTTTTTGTTATATAATGTGGTGCAGGTGCAGAGGCGAGTTAGGGTCGTCCTTGAGGTGCTCCGACATGCTTTGTTGTAGATATGTATATGAAGCCTTACTTTTGTTATATTTTGTTTTGCCTCTTTCTTGTTGATGTATTCTTCGAGGCTTTTGGATTATTGCATCTTTACATGTGACACCTTGTTGTTGCCTTAAATAGTGTTTTGTATTCAGACTAGAACAAGGTATAATATGTACTATTTTGTCAAGAATGTTGCTTGTTATTATATTGCAAACAGCTTGTTTACGTTTATCATAAGTTGTTCTTATTATATACTATGATATGTTATATGTATATTTTATATGTAATATTATAATATGAATGTTGTAGATGAGCAGTAGAGTATGTGGCAGTTTAGTGTGTTTTCCATTTATTTTCATTTTCTTAAAAATTATATTTTTTTTATTTTTTTTCAAAAGAGAAAATACTCACATGTTTTTGGGCATTCGGGATTCGGGTCATAGGATAAGTAAAAAAAAAATTCATAAAGCTAAAAGCTTTGCAAAAATATTATATACAAACGTTACAAAAGCTACATGTGACCACCATCAAAGCCTGGGTGTTTATTTCACCGTGTTACTGGTTCCACGTGGTATATAACACGTTTTATTGCATTTTTTGGTTAAGAAGAACGATCTTTATGTAGCTTTAATAAAAAAAGAGTAAATTTATTATGTCCCTATTATTTTAATCTCATTTCAATTTACCTCTAATTATTGCACTTGTTTCAATTTGGTCCTCATCATTTTATTCCATTAATCAAGTTAGCCGAATAATTAAATGTAGTTAACTATTTATAAATAAGATCTATTTTTTAATTTGGAATAAAAAATTGATCAAGTCCAAATTCTTTTCTGAAATATGATTGAGAAAAAACAAAGAATTTTTTAGAAACTTACAAAAATATTTATTTTCAAATTTTAAAGTTGTAAAAATATGAAAATTTCAATAAAGTAAAATTGTAAAAATTGTAGGAAAATATTAAAAGTTTATAAAGTAATATTTGAGAATTGAAACTTTTTCAATTAATACATTCATTCCACTCCTAGAATGACTATTTCATAATAAATAAATAACAATGTTAGTTATTATGTTGAATTGACTAACAAAATAAAAATATAGGAGATAAATTAAAACAAGTGCAAAGATAAGGGATAAATTGAAACAAGACTAAAAGAATAAAGTTACAATGAACTTTACCGTAAAAGAAATTTTGGTCCTAGTAAATTCCATTGCAACGGTATAGTAAGTCCCTATTAAGTATCTACAGTCATTCTAAATAATTCTTGTCGTATGAAGTAGGGTGAAAAAAAAAATCCAAATCATAGACTGATCAATAATAATTGATTTGTTATTGATCCGGTATTAAACCGATCCGATTCAAAAACTATGGTCCATGCCTTGAGTTACCATGATACTAATCCAACACTGAACTGACCCAAATGTGCCTTAATTAATTTTTTAATGTTATACTCTTTTACTTTTTCAAACTATGTATTCTTGTTTAACCATTTTATTTCGACGATTATAACATGAAAAGTGCATGACATTGTAAAATCTATAATTCCGAAACCGAATAGAATTTAAACAAATCGGTTCCAATCTGAAAATGTTGAAATTGATCATAAATGGATCGATTCCGGATCCGATATGAAACGGATGGGATCGGTGTAATTAATTAAAAAGATTTTTGGCCCAAAATAGGAAAGTTTCCTATTTCACTTCAAATTAATATCAAATTAGGAAACTCCCCAATCAGTTCCTGAACTGATCCAACACTGAACTGATCCAAATGTAGATACTGGGACTGCCTTAATTAAATTTTTAATGCTATGCTCTTTTGCTTTTTGAAACTATGTATTCTTGTTTGATCATTTTATTTTGACGATTATAACATGAAAAGTGCATGATATTGTAAAATCTGTAATTCCCAAAATAGCTAGTTATGGTACATATTCTAAGTTGTTTTTAAAATAAAAATATTTTTGCTGGACTTCAATAATTTTTTTATTGCATTGGATTCATTATCTTTAAAACTCTATTTTAAAATTTTCATAGATTTGTAATTAACTGGTACATCAAATCTTAGTGGGAAAAAATTAATACTTTCATTTTGATAGCTATTTATTACCAAAGAAATCGTGTTAATGTCTCACTGGGACCGATCCAGATACAAATCAATTTGAGGGATTGATAACCGAGAGAATCAAAACCAATCCGAAACTGAACAGAATTTAAACAATTTGTTTCCGGTTCGAAAATATTGGAATTGATCATGAATGGAATGGTTCCGGATCGATATGAAACGGATGGGATGGGATCGTTGTATACACACTAATGTGAAAACTAACACGTGAGGCTAATATAGGTGTAAGACGTGTTTTTGTGACCGTTAATGCCTTTTAAATTCCAATGCACTTAAAAGGATTTAAAGATAAATAAAAAGATTTTTGGCCCAAAATAGGAAAGTTTCCTATTTCACTTCAACTAGTATCAAATTAGGAAATTCCCCTATTAGCTCCTGTTTAACTATCAAGCAAACCCAAGAGATACATACTAAGAAATCGGAGAGAAAAGAAAACTACAATATAATATCACATAAAATAATTAATTACTAGTGTGTTTAAACATGTGGAGAAGAGGCAGAGTGTTGGGAAAGGGTGCTTTTGGCTCCGTCTACTTGGCCACACTTTCTCATGATCAAAAAGGTTCAGTTCGAGCGGTGAAGTCGTCCCTCTTGTCCAAGTCCTGCACGCTTTCGAGAGAGAGAAAACTTTTGAACAAGTTTGGAGACTGTCCATACATTATACGTTGTTTCGGATTCGATATCACTTCTGAGAACGGGGATGATTTGTATAACATATTCTTGGAGTATGCTTCCGGTGGAACCCTCCTAGATCGCATCAAGGCTGGAGGGTTACCCGAGTGCGAAGTGAGGAGGTACGCAGAGTCTATTCTTATTGGCCTTGATTATATTCATAAGAAGGGTTATGTACATTGCGATATTAAGCCCGATAACATATTGCTTGTGGAGAAAGAATCTTCATGGTCAGGTTTCAATGGGAAGAGGAAGAGGGGCTGTGAATTTACAACCAAGATTGCCGACTTTGGCCTTGCCAAAAGGGCAGGGAAAGAGCTTAAAAAGAACGAGTCCAACATAAGAGGGACGCCAATGTATTTGGCACCCGAGTCCTTTCTTCGAAGAAATTATGATACTAAGGTGGACATCTGGGCATTTGGTTGCACCGTCTTGCAGCTGTTGACGGGGCAAACGCCATGGGATAGGAAATTCGAACCCGCAGCCATTCTGTTCAAGCTTGGGTTCGGTGAACAGATTCCAGAAATTCCAGATTGGGTTTCGCAAGAGGCTCGAGATTTCCTTGAGCATTGTTTGGTGCGGGATCCGGAGTCTAGGTGGAGCGCTGAGATGCTACTGAGGCATCCATTTGTTTTCTCAACAGCGAATGAAGCAACTAAAAGTAGTACACAAATTGAAGAAAACATTGAGGTTGCAGGCATAGCGGAAGAAACCGAGGAGAACTCATCGATGTGTGGGTCGGATGAGTATTTGTCAATACTTGTAAAGCCATATTTTTGCCTTTCGGATAACAAGAAGAGGAAAAGAATGAAGATGATTGCGGAAGGGAAGATCAAATTTGGAATAAATTGGTTGGGTCTACAATATGATGTGAAGAGGGAAAAAGTGATCCCAAGTGTAAACACCCGCATTGAAATCTTCGACTAAAGTTTCGGAGGTTGAGAGTTTCTGTTTTTGAGTATATATACTATACCATAAGAATGCTGCACAGAGAGGCTCGGGAAATTTTTGTAGGGTACCAATTTCACGGTAGTGAGTTTCGGTTTTGAATAGTTGTAGATTTCCTTTGTAAAGCTAACTATAGATTGTCTCCCGAGGATATAAACCTTTGATATATCATCGTTTGGTATTAATGAAAGTTGAGTAGATAGTAGATATAGAAACTTTGATGGGTTTTCGTATCTGAATTTCGGTGTATTGAGTTTCTAGCGAGTTGCTCCTTTCCAATTTAACTTTAAATTTTGAAGCAAAGGTCAAATATTTTATCTGTGTTTTAGGTTTTCATCCCAGTGAACCCAAAAATTTCAAACAAATCAGATCCCACCAAATAACCAAGGGTTGTTATATGGCACAAAAGAAATTAGTTTTTATGCATACTCATGCACAAACCAATGAGCTATGTACACTCAGTTTTGCCAACTTTGTGTAATAAGGTTACTGTCTTATGATATGCTTTATAGATTCAAAAAGTGATATAATTTGACAAATTTCATAAGCAAGCAGACAGGCAACATAAATTGTACTAACCCCAAGTTTTGGTACGTGTAAAACCGAGTATATTTAGCGGACAGACTACATAAATTACATTCCCTTAATCTTTTATTTCTAAGACTAAGACTGACATGAAGCACTATGACTGCATTTAGTGTAATGATTTCTAAAAAAATGTGATGGAAAAAAAAATGTTGTACTTGAATTCATAATTTTTTATGAAAACATTTTCTATTCCTCAACATTTTTCTACGAGAAATTCTTGCACCAAAATTTCAGAATTGAGGATACAACTTGTCAGCAACTAAAAACTCCTTCCACCTCTATAGTGTTTCAAAACGATTTGTATGTCAAGACATATTTGTGTGATCGCACATATACCTGCAAGCAGTATATATACGCCACAGTTGTCTGGCCGATAGTTTTTCCCAACTCAAGTTTGTACGAGCATTAAGGAGGGCTCTCCAAACAGCTTCAAGGTGCCCTATACGATCCGATAGACCAATCATACACATGTAATATTCCATTTCTGGTTTGATCTCGAAAACTATTTCCATTTTTTCTGAAATACTCTTCGGCCTTGGGCAATGGAACCTGGCCCCATGGTTACAAACAGAAAGGATGCTTACGAATGTGATTTCATCAGGCTTAAGTCCTGTGCTTATCATCCTAGTCACAAAGAATAATGACTTTCTAAGCAAGCCTATGAGACTATGAAAGGCTTAACCCACAATCATGAAATCCAAAATATCAACTCTGTCTTCCACACTCCATCAAAAATCTTAGCAGCAAAATCATTTCTTCCAAGGTCTGTATATATGTGGACGAGAGCTTCCTTCAGCAAGATTGTTCAGTGAATACCAGCAACCAAAGCCTTCCACTTTTCTCTCAGCATTTCTCCAAACATTATCGCAAATATAAGTCCCTATACTTGGCATAACAATTCATGAATGCATTTGCTGTACTCTTAATATTGATCTTTCCCAAATATTTATGATTTGATTTCCGAGGCCCAAATCCACTTTCTGCAAACACGATGATAAACCTCATTGGATTAAATCCACTTGTTCACATAGAATCAAACAGCTTTAAACCTTCATAGACCACATTACTCTTCACACAGCCATCAATCATGGTGATCCGAGAAACAGCATCACATCAGAACTTTCATCGAGCATGTTACAGGCAGAACTCTTAACACCCACAATCAGTGCAAAAGTAAATACCTCAAAACCTTCTCCTAATCAAATCGATTGTTATTATTTTTATTTAAGAATCAGAGTACAAAATCAGAGTACAAAATCAGAGCTATTTCTACAGCCTGAAGAACCAATTGAATAACTACCTAACAGTGTTATCAAATTGCTTCAGCATAATTTCGAAAAATACACCACATTTCAAATGTTAAAATGTTAAAATGTTCATATATATCAAATTGAACCAATTGGATCATTTGTTCGGTTAGTTCAAGTTTACACTCTTTCCACATTATTTTTTGCCTTTGTTTTTTTTTTTTTTTTTGTGTTTATTTTATTGTTATTTTAATTTAATTTCGATTTTTTTTTTGTTTTTTTTTTTTTGGATTAATTATGGTTGTTTGGTTTTGCTTGTAGAGGTTTGGTGCTGGTTTGTTTATCTCGGAGCCCTTCGTATTACGATGAATTGTTGAAGAGAAGAGGGAATGATGGTGATTCATTAAACAAACGGTGAGTGTATTAATTGGTGTAATTATTTTATTTTATTCTGTATTAGAGTCAAAATTACATGATTTTAACATATAATAAGGATGCACCAGTTAGAAAGAGTGGAGTGATGATGTTGGAAAGGAAAGAAAGGTAGGGTTAGATTTCTTAAAAGATGGGTGCAAGTGATACTTATGGTTTGTTCGGTTGCAGCTTGCACATCTTATTTCTTTAAAAAAAAAACTGGATGCTTTCAGCTTAAAATTTCCAGTTTATCTAGGTCAAAACAATAAATAAGCGCAACATAAAATTGAGTGGCCAAACGCTTTCTAGTTTTTAAGTAAAAAGGCTGATAAGCTGCAACCAAACGAACCCATAAATACATGCGTTTTATGGAAATAGATGAGCAAGTTTCATTAGATAGGAGGAATTGGCATACGAGAATTCACGTCAACAAACCCAATGTTATTTAACATTTTGGTTCCGTTTTCCATCCCCAGAAATTTGGGATTGAAGCTTTGTTTGCCGTTGTTGTGGTAATGAAAATGATGTGGATTGAGTGATTAGGGATTTTGGTGCAGGCTTAGGGTTTTGGACTGTTACACGGACCCTCTCGGATGGAAGGATCAGCTCTTTGAGCGCGGAATTATTAGAAATAAAGCTCAAAATGATTTGGATAATGTGAGGTTGTGCAAAGATTTGAAGAATTTGGATCTCTTGTCAAAGTATATTATTGAGCTGGGGAAAGGTATAATGCTGAAGTACCTGATTAGTTTTATCATCATATGATTTATGTTATCCGATATTTTTGTAATTACGGTACACTTGGAAAGTTTCTCACGGGGCTTGTAGCTATACAGACATACAAAATGACAATTGAATTCACCTAACTGCTGTCTTTTTCCTCCTTGTAGAATTGGTTGGAATAGCAAAAGGGCGTTTTTCAGTTGCGATAGACTCGGTAATCCTCAATCTAATAATACTTAATAATGATAGAGACTAGTCTAAATTGACTTGGTAGCACAAGCTTAATCAGAAATTATCAACTCTGAGTATTGTGTGTGAAATCACTACAAAAAGTTGTAATGTAACCAATTATAGGAAACATGAACTTTTTGTGATCTTAAAATGTTGGTATGGGCAACAATATTGTGATTTCTTTTTGTTTCCTTCTATACGTGTGATATCTCATACCAGTATGGATTTTTCCCCGTGAGTTGCTTTGTACCTATTATAAGATATTCCTAGGAAATTTCGCCTAGGTAATAGTCATATAGATGAAAAGTGCGCACTTTTTACTACAAATTGCAAGAACTTGATCACATGGGATGATGAAAATGTTTGTTTCCGTTGATTGAATATGACTATCCCAGTGGTAGTGTTGGTATTCTCATCATTTCTCATTTTGTAATCCGTTCTGTTATAATCTGATAGTTCTCTATGACTGTGGGAAGAGGGCGGGTAGTTTCGTAGTGTTGTTTCTTCTTTTACTGTGGACTGCCTGAAACTGCTGGTGGTATACCTTGTTTAGCACCTGGAAGATCTCCTGACTTTACCATTCAATTAAAAATTGAAAAATATACATATAATTCAAACAAAAAGATATCTTCCGAGTTGATATCCTGAGACATCTTTGGCATAGAGATGTTAATTTGGTTGACATGCCATATTGTGAAATAAAATCTCAAAGCCTTTCTAGTAATTAAAGAAATGATTTGTAATCTCGGAGTCATGCATTTCTTGCTTGCATCGCGTTCTCCTGTTGACACAAACTATGTACTTCGTTTGAGTTTGAGATTTTGTGGTTCTCATTCCAGGTAACTGACATGCTAAGGCACAATTCCTTATATTCAGTTTCCACCCTTTTAAGTGACATTCGAAGCCATGGTACGTCTCTACTTTGTTTTTCCAATTTCTATGATCCATTGGTTACTTTGTCTGTATGTCTTTTCTGTTTGTTATAAAGATGGTGTAAAGCCTTTTTGTATAATGCATACTTCGGGACTAATTTTTTTTTTTTATAATTTATACACCCTTTTGTTACAGCTATTCTCTTGCATAAACTAGAGACAATTAACTTGTTCCCCCATTTCGTTGCAGCCCTAGTTTCTTCTGCATTTTGGGTATTACATTCAGACATGCATGATGACAGGGTCACTGCTGCTTTTGAATATCTGTCATCTATGTTGGCAAGTATTGAAGCAACTAGTCCATCATCCACCGGAGAGAGCGGTGATTCTGAAGAAAACTCTAGGAGAGGGATGCTTCATGTTCGCTTGAAGCGCAGAAATGGCCGAGTTAGAATTATGGTAAATTTTCTCTTTTGATGTCGGTGGATATAAAATTTGGCAATTGTTATGATTTAAGTTGTCTTAACATCTTTTAAAATTTATGCCAGACGGAAGCATTCAGCATTGAGCAATCCGAAATAAAATTTGTACCTGTTTCTTCTGATGGTGGAATTATCACACAAACTCTTGTGCCTAAGGTTAGTTTGCTCGACCTCCATCTTGAATATGTTCTCACACCTGAGACTGCAAATGAACTGAGCTCACACGTATTCATGAATGGTTCATTTGAAGGCCTAATCACATTCGTACCCATACTGCAGCATCATATATTCTTCCGCATGCACACATAGTTAATCTGAGAGGCTTTTTGGCAGGTGCAATTTAATTTACAACTGTCAGAGAAAGAGAGAATTGAGAGAGCAAAAGTTGTACTCCCATTTGAACACCAAGGTACACTTGCTTCTTGTATAGTGATTTTTTCTTGTTTCCTTTTTCTGTATATACATTATAATTCCTGATTGCTGAAATTTCAGGATTTGCTGAAACAGAACTTTCTGTAAATCTGTATCTCCAACGAGTCTGTGTCTATTCCAAATATCTGATTGTTTGTTACTTCACAGGGAATGGTAAGCCCATTGAAATATATGATGGTCGGCGATCCCTTAATGAGAGCGATGTTGACATTAACTCTACTGATAGTGAGAAATTAAATACGATTTCAGAGCCTGGTAAGGGTGAGATCATCTATTTTCGCGATTCAGATGATGAGATGCCGGATTCTGATGAGGACCCCGATGACGATTTGGACATTTGAAACACTAGGCAGGGTTGAAATTCGAGGATCACAGCATTAGTAGACCCGTGTTTTATTTATCAATTAAAGTTATCACCATGAGAAACATTGGGTGGAAGGCATTCTTATGTCGGAGCCGTCAGGACGGCGGTGTTTTCTGAATCTTGTGTAATATGTAGTTTTCTTTGATTGAGTGATCGTTCGCTTTGTCTCTTGTTTAGGAAATTGGGCATTTGCTACTTTGTTCAATGTTGGCAATATGGTTCCAGATAGTTCTTTCTTGCTTGCTTTGTGTTTTCGCTACTGGTTGTAGGGTCTTCGATGTTGTGGAACTCTGCATGCAATAATGGCACATGCCACCGTGAGTGTACAACGGGTTGGCTGGTTAATGGTGGACACGAGTCGAACTGCTTGGACTCGACTTGTTAATACTCACTCTTACGTGACCAATTAAATACACAACTTAGAAATTTGTTAGAAATTATTTTCGTCTAAAATATATCAAAATCAAAGGTATGGGCTTCTGTTTTGTTTGGACTGGCGCTAAACGCTATAATTGTTGACGTGGCAATGATTCGCACAAAGCGGCAAGCTCACGTGCACTCCAACGCAACCCAAAATCTAATCCCAAATCCAAATATCCAATACGGAAATACATATCTCTAATCCAAAAAAAAATTAATTAACTTCGATATTAACCAAAATAATCCAAAAATTAATCAAATCAAATCAAATAATTCAAATTTCACCCCAGCAATGGAAGCTAGTTGAATTCTCCGTCTAATCTGCCGGCAACTGAAGCACAGACATTCTCCTCCTTCTTCTCATCATCTCTCTCTCTCTCTCTCTCTCTCTCTCTCTCTGTGTCTGTCTGTCCGACGCGCGCACACACACGAGAGACGGCAGCAGTACTCTGTAAGCATTTTCAGTTACTTTTACTTTTACAAAAAGTGCGTAGTGACTCTGTTTAGCTTTTTGCGTAAGTTACAATTATACTATTCAATGTCACTTTAATTATTGTGTTGACTTTTCACTATCAGGCTATAGAATTTCTAAAAATGCTGAGATCAAGCCATTTCCAGAGCCGTAGTAGGGTTTTCCCAGGCTTTAGTGTACCGAGGGGGAGAGATTGCTTGGCTCCGAGCAGTCTCCGAATGATTTCGGAGAGTGCATCGTCGTCTTGCTTCGGGTTACGGCTCGGTTCGGCCAGTATGGAGGCGGAGCTCACGCCGCTAAAGACGAGTAGATTGTTCGGGTCCTCCGCGAAGGCCAGATCGGTCCGAGCTCAGGCCTATGGTTTGGTTTCTATCAATCTGATCTCTGCTTTTGATTATTGATTATTTGTTGTCAATCCTTGTTATGTGTGAAGCTTTTTAGGAATTGCACTTGCCTATGAGAATTCCAACCAGAATAACTAATTTCCACTGCTTAATTTTGATCACTGGACCTTGAACTCTAAAATAGAGGCTGAGATGTAGAAATGCCGTCACTGAACCCTGAAACTTAAAACTAAATCTTAGGATGAATTGTTATCTCCTAAATCAAAGGGAGCAATGTAGCAAACCCCTTATTTTTAGGTTAGACACTGGTGGGAGGGTTCCCCGTTGTTTAATCCCTAAAATTTAGGATATTTGGGCACTTACAAGTTAGGGGTGTGGCCTTATGTTGCCATTTGGTAGAGTTGCACAATTTCTTACTTGCATGGTTGGTGCTAAGTGCTAACAACTTTGGCATTGTAGAAGTTTCTTGTCCCCTTATTTGGAGTCGCTGCATGATATACTCAACTGATTTATATTTCTTTTGTTCATTGATATAAATATCAAGAAAGGAGAAGACTGGGTTTCATTGTTTTTTTATGCTTACCCTGCGGTGTACCGCATGATCCCATAGTAATAGCATTCCGAACCTTGAATTTAAGCACTATGAACCTCGAGTAATGTCATCGAACATTCTTATGGTACTTTGATACCAATATTTTGTAGTTTTCAATTTCCTCAATGGTGCCTTGGCTGTCATTTCTTTTTATGAAAAAAGAAAGAAAGAAAATTAAAAAGGGAATCCTTAGATGGTAGATGTATGCTCCTATATATAATGTTTCTTCGTTCGTTTGGCCTTTTTTTGGGTACTTTCATGGTGAAAAACCATCCATTGCTACTCTGTGCACTCTCATGGGAATTATGTTAATATGTAGATGGAGATATTGAAGATGCCGTTCCTAATAAAATCCAAGGGAAATCTTCTGGTTCCGTTCTTCCATATGTTGGTGTTGCTTGCTTGGGTGCAATTTTGTTTGGATATCATCTAGGGTATGTGATGTTTGATTGCCTACTCATCCTCTTCCTCCACGTCTATCAGTTTAGGTTTTATTTCTAAACTCTGCATGTTAACTTTGGGTAATCTGCTTCAGGGTGGTGAATGGTGCTCTGGAGTACCTGGCTGCAGATCTTGGTATTGCTGACAACACTGTCATTCAAGGCAAGATATGATTGGATTGCTAATAAATTTATTCGATGCTATCACATTGTCAATTTGTGTGTTCACTGCAGGTTATCTTTTGTTTGTAGAAGACAGAACATCGGTTGCCATTATCTTAATCGGTTATAGATTGAGAAAAAAGTAATCACTATTGGTTTCTTAAATCAAAGACCGAAACTGCTCCTTTTTGAACGTTAGAGTCTATTCCAATTTCTTGTTAATCTATATCTTAGTTTTGTTAATTTTTTTTTCTTGTTCATCGTATATCTTAGTTTTGTTAATTTTTTTTTTACTCATTTTGCCACAATTCAAATAGGGTGGATTGTCAGTACACTTCTTGCTGGGGCAACAGTCGGTTCTTTTACTGGAGGTTGGTTGGCTGACAAGTTTGGGAGAACGAAAGCATTTCAGCTTGATGCAATTCCACTTACCATTGGAGCATTTTTAAGGTCAGTAAATCTTCTACTGCTGCTGACATTTGGCTTTTGGTTAGGTCTGATCGGATTTAGCTCATGTGTTGGGTAAATTTTACAGTTGCACGGCCCAGAGTGTGCCAGCAATGATAATTGGTCGTTTACTTGCTGGCATTGGGATTGGCATTTCTTCTGCCATTGTGCCACTTTACATATCTGAGGTTGTAACATTGCATGTTTACTTCAGTTATGCCTAAAGTTTTCAAGTTTCCTTCTTTGTAAATGACATTTTTCTATGGTTAGATCTCGCCAACGGAAATTCGCGGCACGCTTGGGTCGGTTAACCAACTTTTCATCTGTATCGGGATTCTCGCAGCATTGGTTGCTGGGTTGCCCTTGGCGGGAAATCCTTTATGGTACTCCTTTTAACTATCATATTTAATAGCTGCAAATTTTTAAACCCATGAGATGGGCTCATAACAATGACAAGATGCGATGATAAATCTAATTTTGCATCTCTTTTGTTTCTTTTTCTCCTTTTTTCTTTTCTTCCCCTTTGTACCTGCAAAGCAACAGAAAATTGAGTGAAGCATAGAAGTTTTTGGGCTAAAATTATCTATTGCATTTAGCCTTACAATAGCCTGTTCCTTTTCAAGTAGTTTTTAGATACAGTTTGCCTGCCTGTACTGCACTTTAGAACATGCGGCATACCACTTTCCGTTTTCGTTCTATGTTCTGCATGATCTGCATTCCGGGTAATATAGAGCTAAACTAGCCTTGACTAGATGTCAGCATTTAGGAAACTTGATATAATTGCTAGGATAAGCTATAGAAGGCTACCCTTACTGATGGCTTTTTACAGCATGTCGCGAGCCATGTTCCCGGTTTTGTTCCACGTTCCTTAACAATCTGTTATCCTGGTAACCCTTTTGTTTTAAGAATGTGGGTTTTAAGAATGAGTGATTGCCCTACTCCAACCCTTACTGCCCAACCTGAGAGTGAACAGCAATTCGATAATTTTCGCAAAAGATATAGGTTTATCTCATCACCCCAACCCTCTTCTCTCCTTTTTTATTCTTTTCTTCCCCTCAGAACCTGCAAAGTGACGTAAGATTGGGTGAAGTGCAAAGTTTTGTGGTTGAAAACTATCTATTGCAATTTAGCCTTACAAATGGTCTGTTTCCTTTTAAGAGTTTTTTGGGTAAGTATTGGAACTAAACTAAAGCCCTCGAATGCTGTGGATGTGGTTCTTTATGGACTCCGCATATTGAAGATCGTATATTATTATTAAATTAGTTGTATATCTGCGAAATCAAAAGGCTCTCCTACCTCGAGTTGAGATCATCACCTGCAATTTGGTAGAGTTTAATACTGCCTTGCTGACATTCAAATATGCAATATATTAGCTGGTAGTATATATATATTTTTTTTCCGTTTCTCATATTTATCAGGTGGAGGTCAATGTTTGGTATTGCCCTCATCCCCTCCGTTCTTTTGGCTCTGGGAATGGGATTCTCTCCTGAAAGCCCTAGATGGCTTTTCCAGGTTTTTGCCGCTACTGAGCAGTCACAATTTGTTGATATGCATCTTATTATTTCTATATCTGTGTGGATCACCTCCTGCTCTGTATGTTGCTCCCTTTTTATGTTATTGGTCTTTAATAATGAATGCTAAGTTATGCAAATTCGTTTGTAGCAAGGTAAAACTGCTGAAGCTGAAATGGCAATAAAAAGGCTCTGGGGGAAAGAAAGAGTTGCTGAGGTAGTGAATGACTTAAGGGCATCGAGTCAAGGGTCTACTGAGCCAGAAGCTGGGTGGTTTGATCTTTTCAGTAGCCGTTATTGGAAAGGTATACGGATAATTGATATCTGCTCATTATGTCCTTCTGAGATACGTGATAACCTGCAATATGCATTGTGGCATTTGACTTTCTGATATGTTTGGTGGATCACTTGTACTGGCACAATTTATGTTGATAGTGTCACATGTTAAGTTCACCTCTTGACCCCATTTGAACTACATCTGTACGGATAGTGAACGGCTTCAGCTGATCATTTGCAATTCATAATGGTTGGATGCTAGTCTTCTTGCTATGCTTTAGAAATAAGGTTCTTACAAATTTATTAGTCCAATGAACTCTTCGTCTCTCTACTTCCCAGTTTAATGTATATAGTTATATACATACTGCATTGATTTCTGGACCATAGTTATATTTGATACTTGTGTAATAGTTTCTGTTAATTATGGAGCTTCTTTGAAGTACTTTTTCCTGTGAAGTTTATTGTCCCTAAGCATATTGATTGTATTTAGAATAAATATCTTGTGTGCTTTTGGTGTTTAGTTGGCTATAAATGCTCTACTTGTTCATCGTTCTATAATTTATAATTATCAGACCATAACTTTTCTGATGGCTATTGCACAAGTTATGTGGTAGTGAAGAATCCATATGGTAACCCTGGAGTTGAATTGCAGTTTCTTGCTAGTTCCGTTGCGTTATCCACAGTCGCTGTAGTTTCAATCTACTAGTGTATGTAAGAGCAAAGGCTTATCCTCATAATTTTATATCTCGTCATGTAGATAAAGATTTAAGGACTAACTTAGCCATCACTGGTGTGAATTTGCATAGCTTAATACAGTGTTCATGGTTTAACTTAAATGTCATAGTATATACACGGAATCACGGCGACATTAGGTGGAGTGTTCTGAAGTGGCTTCTGATGCTGTTAATCTATATCTTATCTCATTTTTGTCGAACATTTTTTCATTTTTTTCCCTTACACTCAAGTAGTAAAAATTTGGCATTCTTGCGTTGCTGCAGTTGTCAGTGTTGGTGCTGCACTTTTTTTGTTCCAGCAGTTGGCGGGTATTAATGCGGTTGTATACTATTCTACATCCGTGTTTCGAAGTGTTGGGATTGCATCTGATGTTGCAGCCAGTGCTCTAGTTGGGGCATCTAATGTTTTTGGTAAATAATGTTTTCATTTCTTTTTTTTTCGGTTTCAACTTTCAATATTAGCTTAGATAATTATCTGATTGTATTGATTCCATGTGTGGGCCATGTTACTGAACTTAATTCTTGCAGGTACAACAATAGCATCCTCTTTGATGGACAAACAAGGAAGGAAAAGTCTTTTGCTTACCAGTTTTGCTGGAATGGTAATGCTATGATAAAGCTCTACTATCTGTGTGAATAAGCACATGATTTTCTTTGTTCTCTGATCCATTTTGTTAGATTATTTCTTGCACATTAAAGCTCTACTATTATCTGTGTGAATAAGCACATGATTTTCATTGTTCTCTGATCTATTTTGTTAGATTATTTTCTGGCATTAATTATTCTGCTCTTCTAACTGAAAAATATAAATATAATGATAAAACAAAGATAATGAAACCAATTTTCAGGCTGCTTCTATGCTATTGCTTTCCTTGTCGCTCACTTTGAAGGTCCTGGCACCATATTCTGGCACTCTTGCTGTTCTTGGAACTGTTCTGTAAGTTGATTTGATTCCTGTCTCCATACTACACTATTGCAATTTAGATATGATTGGTAAATGTAATATATGTATGTTATTCACTGCAAACAGGTATGTATTGTCATTTTCACTTGGTGCTGGTCCGGTACCTGCTCTTCTTCTTCCAGAGATATTTGCCTCCAGAATTAGAGCAAAAGCAGTTGCTTTGTCATTAGGCATGCATTGGGTAAGTGATGAGTAATGGAGTTGCATCTATTTATTTCACTTCATTCTTCAGCTAGGAACTCTGAACAACAATCAATTTGTCATGCATATCCGAGCATCTGCACAAATTCTATGCAGTATGCTTTGGCCTTTGGCTGTATCATCTCTTTCAAATAATAATAATAATAATAATAAAATATAAATATGATTTGGCTGTATCATTGTTTCTTGAAGTAGCCTTAGTTGTAGGTGACTCGATAGATGTGGTAGGCCAAAGTTACCTATTTTGTCTCAAAGGCTATTTCAGAATTCTTGATATGTCATTACATCTTGGTGTATATATTTTGTTCGTGGACTTCACCCTTGTCCTATGCCCTCTTCATGGACTTGGTGTAGAATACAACGCTTCTTTTTTCCTATTCTTTCGTTGGATTATGTTAATTCACTTTTATAATCAACTTTGTTTCTTTCGGCACTTTTTGGCATTCTCAATTTTTGCTTTGAACAGATATCAAACTTCGTCATTGGCCTGTATTTCTTGAGTGTTGTAAATAAATTCGGGATCAGTTCGGTGTATTTGGGCTTCGCGACAGTCTGCCTTCTAGCTGTTGTGTACATATCTGGTAATGTTGTGGAAACCAAGGGGCGGTCTCTGGAAGAGATAGAGCGTGCTCTTAACCCCGCAGTTTGATCATAAATATATCCAAGGTTCTGATTGTAATAATAGTTCTGCAGTTCAATTTCACCTCTCCTTTGAAGGTATTTTTTCTCCTTAGATCCTAGTCCATACTGCAGTGCTCGAAATTGTGTTCTTCCCGATTTCCATTTTTGTTGTTATGGCTAACAATTTTGCGAGTACATTAATCTGATTTGGTTCTGGACTATATGATCCTTGTTGAAATATACAGTGACTGTGTGAGCAAAGGTTGTATGAGCATTAACTTTGCGATGTTTTGTTGTGTAAATGTTGGACGCAAAGTGATATCTTTTGACATTGTAGGGTGTTTTGTTCATTTTCAACCAATATTTCCTTGTGTTTTTGGCTCAATTGTAGTGAAATGCACTTTAAAGAACTGGCATACAATTAATGGAATAAAGTGATCCCGTAAGGTTATGCTAATGTTCTTGTGTTATGGAAGGAAGACCATGCTATTGTTTATGGAGTCGAAGGTTTATTTGGATGGTGTACACATATCGCCGGTGGTTATTTAGTGGGTACAACCATGTATAATGAACATGCGTCATGTATCCATAAAATCGTTTGTGTATCAAATCGTGTACTTGCAGTAGATGAAAAACTTAATAAATCTTACACAATATTCTATATTTTAGTGTAAACAGATTCCCAATAATAATTTTTATGATGTTCCATTTTCTTAGTAATCTTCTCTCATTTTCTATTTGATTCCGTTCCTGTTCTTTTCTTTGACAAAAAGGATGGATAAGAATGGAATAGATGGGTCTTATTTAGACTATTATCACTTTCAGAATATTTTTTATAAGAGAATCACTTATTAGGCTTCTTTTGGCAGTATAACCCCACCGCTCATCATGTTTAGAACATACACTTATTTTTCATGATTTAGAGAACCAGACATGAACCCTACTATACATTCATTGCCTTGGTGTTCGATGATGTTTTTCTATTTTTAATATTATCTGATGCAACACCTGTTTAGCATATGTAGGTTCGTTAGCAACCAACCAACCAACAAAAAGCGGTTTCAGAAATAAGTATACATTTCCAAAACCAATTTTTGGCGTGCACATTGCGCAAAAAAACTGCAACAATTGTTTTCTTTTTATGTTTCTCGACTTTGACAAATGCAGTTCTCTCTTATTTGTCAACTTCAAACATTGCGTGGATTTGAAAATTAAATTGAAAATAATTCATCTCAATTGTTGGTTTGAACATCAACGGTCCAGATATGCCGGACAAAGCTAAACATCACCCATGATAGGCAACCCATCTCTTTCCTTTTTGTTAAATCAAGGGCGTTGCTTGGCATGGTTGATGGGTTGATCATGCCCATCACATTTGGACCATTGATTTTGAAATTAGCAGCTGGGATTAAACTTGTAAGCCCTTAAAAAAAATTACATTGAAAATAATTTATTTAATCTTAATTATTAATTTTAAAATTAATGATACAGATATATTGGGCATGGGCTGGCCATCATTCATCCTAGGTAGCCCCTCTCTTTTAGCTAAATCAATTGTCGGCAGGATTGATGATCAGCTCGTGCTATTACATTTGAATTAAATCAGCGGCTGAAGTTAAAAGATTGGGTTCCATAAAAAAAATTAAATTGAAAACAATTCATTTAATTTCATCCGTTAATTTTAAAATTAACAGTCTAGTGTGCCTGGAATGAGCTGCCCATTACCCATGTCGAGCATGAGCTGCCCATCACCCATGTTGGGCAATATCTTGATTTAATTAAATTAATTTTTCTATGTGATTCAGTTTTTTAATCTCAACCGCTAATTTCAAAATTAACAGCCTAGATGTGATGGGAATGACCCATCACATGTGGACCATTGATTTTGAAATCGACGGCTGAAATTAAAAGACTAGGTCCCATAAAAAATTAATTTAAAACTAATTTAATCTTAGGTCCAAATTTGCCGGTCATGGGTTGCCATGCCAGCCCTTCTCTTTCCTTTCTCTAAATTGAGGGGGGCTACCGGCATGGTTCATGGGCAACCCATATCTATCACATCTGGGCCATTGATTTTGAAATTAACAACTTTGATTATAAGGTTGGGTCTCATAAAAAAATTTAAATTGAAAATAATTTATTTAGTTTCAATAGCTGAATTTAAAATTAATTGTCCAAATGTAACAGGCTTAGGCTGCCAATCACCAATGTCCCTCTCTTTCCTTTTTTCCCCCCTTCTTAGAATATGTTGATTTTTGTGGTTTGTAAATGTTAAAACACGTCTTGACTATAAATTTTTACTATTCAACTATACTTTTAGAAGTGGGTAATTTTATAAATTAATTTTTACTTTTTCTATTCTATTAATTACAAGAATAATCTCAAATTTACTTAGTATTTCAACACGTGTATTTTTTTTTGCAAAGAAAAAGTCAAATTACCGAACATTACACTACCATACTCTAAATTACATCCACTTTTATACTCCTTCCATTCCAAAGTAAGTGTCGTTTTGAAATATTTTTTGGTTTCAAATAAAGTATTGTTTTATAAAATTTAGAATATATTTATTGCTCCTTTTCCAATTTCATGTGTACTATCTCTACTAAATTTCCAACTACTCTACACAAATTTAGTATTTACTGAAGGATATTGGATAAAATACATTCTATTTTTTTTTTTACTGGAATTGATACTATTTTAATGATCTTCTTAATTCTTGTACACTAACCTTAATACACTTATTAAAAATGGAATGGGTAATTAACTTTTAAAAATAATTTTGAGAAAATAGATTATGAAAGTTTGCAATATTGCTAAGCCTTGAAATTAAATGTTGTTGAACTAAAATGACAAACTGGGGGGATGAATTGATTTTCTTTAAAAATATTACTAAGTGAAAAATGTATCCCTCTTTTTTAAAATTATTTTGTGTTATGATAATGATGAATGAACAAGTGTAAATATGACACCACAATGTATAGTGGTTCGATAATAGTCTTTCCCGACAATGAATTGGTAGGACTCCTAAGTCCACTCTTCAAGATTGTTCACCTTAAGTTCCTGTTAGTATGAAATGTAAACCTTTACACTCTAAAGGACTGGTTATTCTTTCGGATTCTAACCGTAACCGAAATCAAGTAGTTTGCCGGGTACTACTTTAAACCTAACTCTTGAGCTACTAGAGTTTCCTAGTTTGAGTTTGTACTCACAACTCAAGTACAATCCTCCTCAAACTACATAAAACTCATTCAAGAAAGAAACTTTAGACGTTTATAAACTACTTCTGAATGATTACAATAAGGATACAATAAAAATCTCACTCAAAATTTTCCTTACAAACCGATTTTTAGATAATTATAGAAGTGTAAGAACTTGAAAGGGAACTTGAGAGCTTTTAGTTTGTGGTTTTTGCTTTTCACTTTTTGAGCACTTGAATTTTTAGTCTTAGAGCTTCTATGGAGTGCAGGAATGTTATATATTAGATATGGAAGAGACATGATTGTTGGAGAGGTTGTTTGTTGTCTCTAAAAGAATCCGTCAAAGCCTTAATTTTTGATCTTTGGAAGATATATTATTTACCTTCAAATATGTCGACTTATTTGATAAACATGTTGACTGATTTTGTATAAGTCAGCTGATATGAAGAATATGTCAATTGATATGTCACTTGTGACTTTTTATCATAAAAATAGTCTAGTATTTATAATAGACTATTTATCAGTTGACTGTTTTGGCCTAGGAGTAGACTTATTTCACCAAAAGTCAACTTTCGATTGATTTTGACCTTTGAACTTCCGCATTTCCAACTTTTGAACTCATAAGCCGACTTATATGAGTTAGAGTCAACTTATTGCCCTGATTTTTTTTAACCAAGTAATGACATTTCCATGAATCGAAGCATTTCTGATTTTTTTTCTAAGTCCGAGACCTTTCGTGAACACTTGTTCAAATATTAGTACTACTATAGAGCTCAATTTTGTTTATTTTCACTTTAAATATGTTATCATAAAAACTCAATAAATCATTTTAACTTTAAACCTTGAGGTAACAGACTCCCTCTTTTTGATGATGACAAACTATTTGAAAATAAACTCAATGTTGCTCCCCCTAAGTAAGTGCATACTTGCTAAAAATAATATGAAGTGAAAAAAAATGGAGCATATTTTAAGCTGAAAAGCGAGAAAATAAAAAGGGTCGGGTGCGTCAAAAAGTGAATTATTGGGACATAGATCCTGGTCATGATACTCATAGAAGTATGCCATCTATGTAGAAAGCCATTTGTTCTGAGCCTCAATCTCCGCAAGCTTGTGCTTCGTCTTCTTCTGGTCGCCAACGAACTTGCGCCAAATCTGCTTTACCCAACCAAAAGTATTTCGCGGTGGAGCGTGAGTCAGTACCAGAGGTGGTAGTGGAGGTACATCAATATCGGGCAAGTTGGACGGGATTTCCAGGGCTTCGAAAGTTTCACCCTCGGCCAGAATATCAAGGGAGATGGGATGAGTAAGATTGGTTACACGGACTTTGTACCACGTCCAAAAGTCATCCTCATTGTTGTACTTGATTTGCATTTGGCTAAGCGTTTCGCAATTGAGAACATAACCACCTAGAGATGGCTCGGTAAGGGGAACGTTAAAGTGTAAGAAAATCTTTATAAATGCCATAGCATATGGTAAGCATTTCTTAAGACGCGAACACTCCTCAATATAATCGAGTATTATACAAGAAGTGACAATCGAAATGTTATATTTGAGAACGTAACGAAAGAAGATGAAATGGTCCTTAACCAAGTCTTTTATACTATACTG
Source organism: Embelia ribes (assembly GCA_001753735.1). Taxonomy (NCBI): domain Eukaryota; kingdom Viridiplantae; phylum Streptophyta; class Magnoliopsida; order Ericales; family Primulaceae; genus Embelia; species Embelia ribes. The sequence goes on from MKEJ01027556.1 coordinate 22,233, forward strand.
AGCTCTAATACATTTCACAATGAAGAAATGTGTGAGCTTTTCTTGAAAGTTTAGGTGATTTGCTCAAGTTTTTCTAAACTAGGCAGGTGGCATGCCTGGTCGATAAAAGTCCGCAAAAGCATTAATTTTCGGTACGCCTAATTGGTTAACCCACCAGTTTGTCCCCATATGAAGTATGCATCACTAGGAACAAAGCCAAACAACCTATTCAAATCCTCTCAAGTAACTGATATGGGGATGTTATTAGTACGTGAACGAAATCTCATATTTGTGTCTTTATCCTTAACCATTTCTAAATTAACACACAGCTGCGCAATGAGGTAGGGATAACATTTATCTTTTATGTAACAAGATTGCACCTCCCCTACATTTTATACCAATCGGTTCAAAACTTGTGCTTAGCTATGCTAAAATAGGCATGTTCAAGATACAAACTATCTAATACAGAACGTCACACAAAATCATCGTAATACACAACTTTGCGAGCATCGTAAATGAATGTAAGTATGATAGGTTGGGGATTAGAAACCTCATCTACGTTGGCAGTATATGAAGGGTGTGAATTGCGTGCATGTGTTTGGCATAGTTGTGTCCTTTGCTCTTCATAGTCCTCATCCCCATCATCATCATCTTCGTTATCGTTCCTTGATGACCCATCATGGTGGCAATGATGGTAAAAACGACGGCGATAAAGTCCCACATGTTGATTAAATTGGGATTGGGGGTTAATGTTTGATAAGGGTGAGATTGGATGTTGAAGAAGAGAAAGAATATGGATTTGAAGATGGATTCTTCAAATGGGAGTTGAACTGGAAGGGAAATTAAAGGGATTTAATGGTGTGAGATAGAGAGAAGTAAGAAAGACATAGAGAAATGAGATAAAGTGAAGAAAAAATGAGAAATTGCAAACTGATGTAATCTAAATATGCATAAATCAGTCGACTGTTATAGGAATCAGTCGACTGATTCAGGATACAGAATGTCTTGATTTCAGTTTCATTAATAAGTCGACTGTTTTTTTTAATCAGAACCTACTGATCTCAGTTGCTTGAAATATGGCAACTTATTTTTAAAATAATTCAACTTATTATATATCTGTCAACTGATTTAATAAATCAGTCGACTGATTTACAGTCAGACTTTAAAAACATATTAAAAAAGCTAAAAAGGAAAAAAACATATACAAAATTAAACACATATACATTCCAAGCTCTCGATGGCTGAACACTAATTGTTATTCATTCAACGATTTTGAGAAAATATCGGCTAATTGTTTATTCGTATTCATGTAATTCAAAATAATATCGCCTTTTTGAACATGATCTTGGAAAAAGTGATGTTGTAATTTAAACTTCAAAGTGTGAACGGATTTTGCTTCTTACTAAACCACGAAACTAGTGCATGGCCTAGAAAGTTGCAAGTGCCATTTGTGCTTTTCCGGTCAGTATGACTACCGGCAAAATCTGTATTGGAATATCCTACCAAATTAAAATTTGTACATCTAGGATAGAATAAACCTAAATCATACGCTCCTACTAAATAACGAAATATGCACTTAACAGCTATAACATGCAATTCCTTAGGGCATGCTTGAAAATGTGCACATAAACATATGTTAAACATAATATTGGACCTACTTGTGGTTAAATAAAGTAATGAACCGATCATACTTTGGTAGAGTTTTTCATCTACCTTTTTGCTCAATTTGTCCTTGTCAAGTTAGTCGTTGAACTTATTGAAGTTTACATTCGTTTGGCATTGTCCACCTTGAATAGGTTGAGCAAGTCGTGCGTGTATTTGCTTTGTTGATGTATATTCCTTCCGATGTTTGCTTGATTTGCAATCCAAGAAAGAAATTGAGTGTCCCCATCATGCTCATCTGTAATTCACCTTGCATACACTCAGAAATTTCCTTGCATATATATTTGTTAGTAGCACCAAAGATAATATCATCAGTGTAAATTTGAACTAAAAGTATGTCATATTCATGCTTTTTGATAAAAAGAGTGGTATCGAGTATACCCCAGTAAAACCATTTTTGAAAGGAAATTTACTTAAATGTTCATATGAAGCCCTTGGTGCTTGCTTTAAACTATATAGTACTTTATATATTCGATAGACATAATCCGGATGTTCATGATTTTCAAAATCGGGAGGTAGTTTTACATACACTTCCTCTGTTATAAAACCATTAAGAAAAACACTTTTCACGCCCATTTGATAAAGTTTAACATCTTTAAACGATGCAAATACAAGTAACACGCGAATAACTTCTAACCTAGTTATGGGTACAAATGTTTCATCAAAATCAATTACCTTTTCTTAATTGTAATCTTAGGTGATAAGAAGTGTTTTGTTTCTAATAAGAAGTGTTTTGTTTCTAATAAAGATACCGGATTCATCCATCTTATTTATAAAAACCCATTTTGTGCCTATAATTGAATGTTCTTTAGGCCTAGGGACTAAAGTCCAAATATTACTATGCTTGATGCAGTATGATTAGCAATATTATGCAATGAAGAATGAGTCCTTACACTATCATCGGGGTGACCGATAATTTGGTCCGGAGGATAGTAGGTTGTGAATCTCCATTCCATCAGTAAGTCGGTATGCTTCACGATTAGACTTGGCAAGTCTTGTTGGAGTTGAGAATCATTTGGTGTGTCTTGCTAGCTACTTGGTTAGAATTATCAAATATAGGTGCGCTAGCTTTATCAACATCATCAACGTTAATAACACTTTTAATAGAAAATAAAGACGCATCAAAATCAATATCTATAGACTATTCTGCAACTAAAGTGCTATTGTTAAAACCGCGATAGGGTCTACTATGCATGAAATATCTTAAAAAGATGGCCTTGTTGGACTTGGTATCGAATTTGACTAGGTTATCTTTGCCATTATTTAGGACATAGCATTTACAACCGAATGCTCTAAGATGAATGATATTTGGCTTCCTATCATTCCAAAGCTCGTAAGGAGTTTTTTTTAGGATGAGTCGAATTATTGCCCTATTCATAATGTAATATGCAGTATTTACAGCTTCAACGATAAATTATTTTTGTAAAGCACGGTCCGTGCCATTTCTTCTAGGGTTCTATTTTTCCTTTCCACTATACCATTTTGTTGTGGTGTTCTAGATATGGAAAAATTATGTTGGATACCGTTCTTATTGTAATAATTTTGAAATGGGGTATTCTCAAATTCTTTGCTGTGATTTGTCCTTATGCTAGTGATCATAAATCCCTTTTGTTTTGAAGCCTTTTACACAAATAAGAGAACACATGAAATGCATGATTTTTATGAGATAAAAATGCAACCCAAGTGAGCCTACTAAAATTGTCTACCATGACTAACACATATGCTTTGTCACCGAGCGACATAATGTCAAAGGGTCGTTCGAATTGTAATACCCAAAGTTTCTCCTTTTGAGAAACTTTATTTTAATAAATTAGAGTATATTATGAAGTAATTTTTGGAGTTAGAGTTGACCAAAAGGGGATAGTGGTTTATTAATTAAAATTCTTGAAATATGGGCAATAAAAATTTACTACTCTTGGGTCTGTCTATAAAATAAATAAGAGTTAGGATTAACTTATTTCTAATCGGTGTACCTTTAGAAACTTTTTTGAAAATTTTTCAAGACTCCTTGCCTGATTTTGGTAAAAATAAGAAAATATTATATAATAATAATTATATATATATATAAAAGAAAATGGGGTGAGCGGTGAATCCTCCCCTCAGCCAGTTTGTGTGTATGTGTGTGTGTGTGTGTG
>MKEJ01027582.1:0-15038 GCA_001753735.1 Embelia ribes
TAGAATATACATTAATAAAATATCATATGTATTTGCATTAATTATATTGAGATAAAAAAAATTGATTAAGGTCGTGTGATATGTGTTCTTTTAATTGGGTAGGACCATGACAACTTTTTTTATTTTTGTTTGAAGATGTGATAACAACTAATTAAGAAAAATAAATAAATGGAAGAAAGAATAAGATTGCTTCATTCTTTTCTCTTAAACAATTTGAATTGTCACGGTAGTTAAAGTTGTATATAAAAGTGAATAAAAAATAATTAGTTGGCATTTTGATAAAGTAATCTTGGAACTAATATTAGATTTATAAGTTTTATACTTGTGAAATATTTTCAATATTTTGAGCAATTAATTAAGATTTTCTTAATTATTAGGTGATAAGTATGTATTTGTACATACAATAAAATTTGGAGATTAACGCTGTAGTTAAATCAAACTATCCGCTACATATTTTGATTAACAAGAAAGTCATGAACTAATAGGATAATATTATTTAACAGCTGTACAAGTATTGTATACTATAAATGTTACCACATATCAGCTGAAAAGATGGGTGAAAAAAAATATCTCTCCACATTTAATGCTTAATTAATTCATTCATTTATTACTCTAATTTCCACTGTTACCCTATCTAAACCCTTATTTATTTAAGTATCGGAGAGTTTGTAGATAACCCTATGTCCAAACTTTTAGGTACCGAAAGGAAGCTGTAAGAAGTACTCTCGGAAGATAGGATTATAATATACAATTAGTACCATCGGAGGAGAGTTATTAGCCGAAGTCGAAGGGAATTATGGAGAAGATCTAGGCTCGGGATATAACGCCTGAACTACCTGAATTGGAACATTTATCAAAGGAAAGCGCATATTCGATTCACAATCGGATATATACTCTTCAATCAGCGCCGTATGTGGGAACCTGCGAAGATAACCTCTTCGGATATATACCCTTCAACCCCTGGCCCGACAAAAGCAACCTCCAAAGAGGCAACCCTCCCCCCAAGTTGGTCCCCTCGGGAGGACTACTAGGGCCATTGGGACCTGCTCCAGAACAGACATCCTAGCCTCCAAAGCTGCTGCTTTGGCCTCTAAGGCCTCCACATGAACCAGAAGATCTTCATACTCCTCCTCTAGGCTCGGGATATAATGCCTGAACTACCTGAATTTGAACATTTAACAAAGGAGAGCGCATATTCGATTCACAATCGGATATATACTCTTCAATCAGCGCCGTATGTGGGAACCTGCGAAGATAACCTCTTCGGATATATACTCTTCAACCTCTGGCCCGACAAAAGCAACCTCCAAAGAGGCAACCCTCCCCCCAAGTTGGTCCCCTAGGGAGGACCATTAGGGCCATTGGGGGCCTGCTCCAGAACGGACACCCTAGCCTCCAAAGCTGCTGCTTTGGCCTCTAAGGCCTCCATATGAACCAAAAGATATTCATACTCTTCCTCTAGATTGAGCTTCAACTCTTCTAATTCTTGGTTCTTCTGGGCCAACTCATCCTCCAGTTCCTCCAAGGGTTATTCTAAAGCAGTTACAATATCATTCTCCGGGTAGACATCACTCAAACTCATGTCAAAGTCATTGTTGGAGAAATTCATTTTTAATATATATGTATATATATATATATATATATATATATATTATCTCACTACAAATTAGATTTGGCAATAAATGAAGTAGAACCATAATTTGATTTCTATTTATAAGTAAACTAGAAGAAGGTGAAAAGATAAACATCTATAGTAATAAATGTTGTGCGACTCTTGGAAACCGTGCACTAAACATACAGTCACCTATGGCTAACAAGTTCATTTAATTAGTCTTTCCATCTCCCAAAGCAAAAAAAAATAAAAAAAACCACTCTTAAGGACAAGAAAATTCCCAAAGCTAGTAGGTAGAAGTCGAGATCTGAACCTCAAAAATTGAATTTATTTTTTATCTTAAATTTAATCCTTCTTAACTGAGCCTATAAAACTATTCCGCATTTAAAAACTACATCTGGCTGAATAAAATTGAGAAAACACCGGAGGTAGTTGGGAAGTAATTAATAAGTATGTATTTGTACATACAATAAAGTCTAGGGATTAATACTGTAATTAAATCAAACTACTTGCTGAATACTTTAATTAACAAGAAAGTCAGAGACCGCTAAGGTAATATTATTTAATATCTGTACAGGTATTGTGTACTATAAATGCTGCCACATGTCAGCTAAAATGATTGGTGAAAAAAAGATTATCTCTCTACATTTAATGCTTAATTAATTAATTAATTCATTTATTACCAAAATTTTCATTGTTACCCTATCTGAACTCTTACTTAAATATCAGAGAGTTTGCAAACAATTTTCCTATCTGCACTTTCAGGTATCGAAGGAAAGCTGCAAAGGACCATCGGAAGATAGGAGAAGAATATACAATTAGTATGATCGGAGGAGAGTTACTAGCCGAAGTCGAAGGGAATTATAGAGAAAATTTAGGCTCAGGATATAACGTCCAAACTACCTGAATTGGAACATTTATCAAAGGGGGAGCGTATATCCGATTCACAATTGGATATATACTCTTCAATAGGTGTGAGAGTATTAAATAAGTATTGAATGTATATATTTCATATTATTGCAATCTATTTAAATCTATTTGTATTAATTTAATAATTACTAACTTAAATCTTTAAAGATATAGTAGTATAATCTTTTAAAAATATGCTTCGTATTGTTTTAATCTATTTAAATCTATTTTTACTAATTTGATAATTATCAATTTAAATATCTAAAGATATAGTATTGTCTCTTAATAAAAAAATGTGCAAGTTAAGAATAATAAAATTAAATTTTTGGGCATAATAGCTTTAGCAATAAAGTTATAAGGCGAAAGACGCTTTTGAAAAAAAAAATGTATAACACAATTTGACCACTTTGTACTTTTAAAATAGTTAGTTATGTTATAATTCGATTTGATCATATGGATTATCGATAAGTCCCATACAAATCAATGTTTTCGTGTGTCGGAAAATGCCTCATACATGCAACAGCTTGGCTAGGGACAATTACGTCAACCTGCACCGTCAATGTCTGAGTAGGTCGAACCGAATATATATTGATTGTATATATGGGTATTCATTTGATCAAACCAGCTAGGTGTTGTAAGCTTGATATTATGTTTTGCACCACTAATGTTGAAATCTATTGAATAAATTTTCTATTTGCTAGTAATCGATGAAGAACATCAATAATGGAGCTAGTCATATGATATGGGGGTATATGATTGTTTGAATTGGTAGCATATTCACAAAACAAGATCACATTCCTTGAAGTTCACAACAACATTTAAATCAGTCTTTCTTATTAAATTTTTAAATTAAAATTTTTAAAAATATATTTCCTTTACAAAATAAAAAATTCATTTCTCTACAATGAAAAAATTAATATATAAGAATAATAAAATTTGAAAAAATATTTTTTTAATATATTGATATATTTATTCTATTTTGTGAAAAAAATTATGAATGAAGAAAATTATTTTAATATTTTTAAAAAGGGAAATATTTCCCACTCTAATTTCACACTCGAAAAATTAAAGCGGGGCATTGCTGTGAAAGCTCTAAGTAAAAAAACAGATTTTTAAAAATAAATAGCGAACCATGATAACCCTACTCAGATACTTGAGATCTAAAAAGGGATGGGTTTGGTTTTAGCTTTTAAAATTAATTTTTTTAAACTCGTTCATTTTCTTCAAAACCATTTCAAAAAATCAATTTTGACAAAGTGTGTAATTAATTGCATATTTTGTATTTTATCAAATTTTCGGTAAGTTCACCTTTGATATGTATTTCCTAGAGGCACATCCAGATTTACAAGGTTCACCGGACTCAGGTGATAGTTTCCTAATTACCTCATACAAACATAGTTATAATTTGGTTGTAGATTATAAACTTCAAATCTTTCAGTTTTTTTAATTTAAAAATGGGATTGTCTTTAGCTACTCAAATTTTAAGGGGAGTTTATTTGTTGTTTTGATATAAATAAACTAAAAATTTAAAGTTAGATACATTCAATTTTTTTCTTCTGTACTATTATACTATTATATTTATTTAAAAGCTGCAAACAATCAAAAGCCATAATATATATTGAGAACGAGAAAACACGTTGCCTGAACTAAGAATATATAAATAATGAAAAGGAATCATGTGTTTAAGGTGATTGTGAATTCCCATCAGTCTGTGGGTCAAATGTGGGGTTTCATAGGGGCTTAATCATTTCCCAACTCCCATATAAAGCCTAAAACATTTCTTGTTGCAATAACGCATACAAGAACTTTTAAACCACGTTAGAAATAGTATATCACAATACTTGCAATCCTTCTTCACAATGTATGAACAAACTAATATTTCTGAATCAGATCTCACACTTCTCGATTCGATAAGTCGATACCTCCTCGATGATTCTGATATCTCTGAGATTTTTCCCATGATCCCTCAAACTAATAATATACCACTAGCTGAAAACCCTAGTTCAAGCTGTGAGTACTCCCCTTCATTTCACAAAAATTCACAAGCTACATCTAATTTTGAGGTGAATGATGTGGAAGAAATTATCATACACGAAAATTCAAGCTGTGAGTACTCCCCTTCGTTTCATGAAAATTCACAAGCCATATCTAATTTTGAGGTGAATGATGTAGCGGAAATTATCATGCCAACTCAGCAGAGGCGGTACATAGGTGTAAGAAAGCGGCAATGGGGGAAGTTCGCAGCGGAGATAATTGACCCAAAGAAGAGAGGAAGCAGAATTTGGCTGGGGACATTTGAGAAAGCTGAGGATGCTGCCTTGGCTTACGACCAAGCAGCTTTTCGACTAAGAGGATCTCGGGCTAAGCTCAATTTCCCGCACCTTATTGGGTCAATTAAAACTGAGCCAGTTAGAGTTAATCCGAGGAAGAGACGAAGAAATATTGATAACAACTGTTCTGACAGTAACTAAGATGAAGTGGTCTTCATCATAGAATTCAACCTTTTCATATGGTTACATGAAACAATGTGCTCATTAGTTTCACTGTATTTATTTTCAGTTTTTACGTGTTACATTTTTTATTTTTGAAGCCGGTTTTGCTCCAATTGTTTTTTACTGTACTTGCGGCTTTACCTTCCCTTTCTTTAAAGATGATCAAGTTGCTCCATTTAGGTTAATTTTAAGCTTGTCTCAAATTGGAGGTATTTACAAAGAGGTTCGAAATTAAATTATTTTTATTTCAAGAATATATACGAACTTGTCCAATTGCAACTACCGTCACTTTACAGTTTGTCTCTCTGAATCATTCCGATTTCCTATCACTTGTTGAGTTATATGGGACTTTACTTTGGCCATGCGAGGTTCCTAGCGTTGGCCCAATAAATAGTGTTCAGACTGAGAAGTTCTCATTCTCCGCGGCCCATGCGCTGACTGCCCGCAAAACCATGCATGCTACTTTAAAAATCTGCATGGAAGCAACGTAATGGATTCAGTGAGAAAGTATGTATGACTTGGGTTGTGAGAACACTTAATCAGTGAGTTTACAATTAATTAGTTCAGTATTTAATGCTTAGTGAGTTTACAATGAATTAGTACAGTATTTAATGCTTATTTATGTTAAAACTAGTTGTTGACACCTATAACTTTTCTATTTTAGCTAATTATCCGGCATTATTTAGGAGCCAAGGATATTGCAGCCTATATAAATGTGATGAATGTATCAGATTTTTATTATTGATTGAATATATAAAAGAGCATACTTTATATTTTAAACCCTTGTTCATATATAAGCAATTGTGTTATTGTCAAGTGGCGAATTAACCCGATTCTCACTCTTCTCATTCTTTCTAAGAGATTGGCAAATTGATCAAAATTTTCTTACTTGTGGTGATATATATCTCAATAAACAAGGATATTTAATTCTGTCTTTATTTTCAGTTTCTATAAACTCACAAAACAGTGTCTAAAAGATCAAACTGACTCCATTAAGGGACGTCATATTTTTATCAAAGCGCAAGCCTAGTGTGATCTTGATATTTTGAGTGTAAAAAGTGAGTTGAGTTCATTTATTCTAAATCAATAAGATAAAAATCAGGTCCCACAAAATTCAAGCTTAGAATAGAGTAAGCGCAAGTCATGAGAATTCAATGAAGACAAGGCGATATATTTAAGCTACTTACCTATTTGACTCAAGCATTGAGTTCATCACAACAAGACAAAGGGATGTCTAAAGTGATGCTGATGATCTGGATGAGTATAATTTTGAAGACCATTGACAAGAACATCCTAGACACAGGAGACCATGATAGGATCCAAAGAACTAGGTCGCGGGAAGCTTAATTGGGAGTGGAAAAAGTCTTTTGAGTACTATGACTTTTTGACAGAAGAAAATATTGGAACTTGGCTGCACTTGATTTGAGTGATTATGCTCATTTATTGTAGGAAAGTTCAAATGGTCAACACAGAAGCTACTAGGAAAAGGAGATTAGAAGTTGGAGGGTCACGTTTTGGAATTGAATATCACAAGCAATAACTATAAAATCGGATGGAAAAACTTAAACAATGTTCGTATGTGTGCTGAAGACTATATTAAAGAACTTGAGACGTTTATAACGAGGTTTGAATTGCAAGAAACCTATAGGCCTGATTTAGAGATTGCAAACAAGATGTAGTCTCAACCCTTCGTATTCTTAGAAGATGACATCAAACTAGCCCTTCACTACAAGAAATTTGCGGTATAACGATGGAAATCAACGGTTGATTTGCGACGGAATGAATACGGAAATTAAAAGAAAATTTTAGCAACAGCTTCCCAATTATTTAGCGACAAAATATTCAGCGACGGAATAATATGGTCCCAAAAATTGGCTGGAACATATCCTGCGTAAATTAGAGACAAATCACCGAGTCTTTAGCGACGAAAATATTGGAGACATCAATCCGTTGTTAATCCATCGCTAAATTTTGCCAATAATCCATCTATAATAAAAGTAATTTTATACAATATGAAATAAATAAAATCAAGCTGTAAATGCGTCGCTAAATTTTGTAGATCTGTTTGATCAGGTTTGAATACTTTCAAAATATATTTTAATTTTGAATGTAATATTTTGCATAATGGAGAATTTTTTAAGAGTAAATTTTTATTATAATTGTTCAAAATCAATTGTTGAAAAGGGAAAATCAAAATGAACCACATGTGTAAGTGGATGCATCATAGAAAATATTCTAACTAGTTCATTAGTGTAGAATTCAGGGCACGAGGTAGTGGATTTTATCTCATATGCTTGTAGTCAACCAAATTTTATGACAAATAAGGGTACGTCTCATGAGTAGAGATTTTATTAGTGATTATTTTATATGGAATCGGCATGGAGAATCATATGTGGTTATAACAAATGAACAACCCAAATTTGAATATCCACATTACTTGCTAGAGTCTACAGAAACCGAAACTTATGATCCTTAACATAAAGTCTGAGCAACATTTGTCTGAACGCTTTATTGAGGTCTTGAGTTCAAGTCTCAGGAATGCAATTGCATTAAACCATGATAGGGAGAATTTGTGGTCCTGCTCGACTCGAAATCCGGATTAGTCGGAGCCCAATATGATTTTCAGATACCAAATGGTTTTACACAAAAAATAAATAAATTTAGTAATCTTATTATTAATATTTTTTTATTAGAGCATACATTTTGTTAGAAACATAGCATGGTATTAGTAAATAAAATATTTTTTAATTTTATATTTAAAAACATAGCGATGAATTAACGATAGAAATAAAAAATAATAATCAACCATGGATTAGCGGTGGAATTTTGTTTTTTAAAATTTTATATTTAAAGCATATAAATAGATTAGGGCTTTAAAGACAAATATGGGAAAAAAATGTCATAGCAATTCCATCGGCATTTTGCGATACTTCTATAAAATATGTGGATAAATGTTAGCAACAAGTATTATAGAGATGGAAAATTTATAGTCGTTGATCCGTCGGTAAATATAACTCAACGACGGCTTGACAAAAATAGCGATAGATAATGTTGTTGCTATTTTGATGTTTTCTTGTAGTGATTAATGTAGAGAGAATAAAAATGTAACATCCCAGAAATTCATAAATATTTTTTGCTTTAATAAATTATATTTTTATATGAGTTATAATACTGTTATTTATTAGATCTGTGTATTTGTTATCGTGGCGTAGCATTTGTTGATGTTGTGTGGTTGTTGTTGTGCCTTAGTGAAATATGTTTAAAGTTTGTGAAATGGGTCATCTAACATCTACCCGATAGGCAGTAGTGCTAATGGACAAAAGGTCGAACCTTTGTTTAGGGAAGTGTTTGAGCCGAAAACTTAGTCCGACCGGTGTCCGACTGATGTTCGATGGTCCATCCACCGCCGGATAGACGTCGGACAACAAAGCTTAGGCCCCACTCCTTTTTGCCCTTTATCACGTCTTTTGAGAGCTACAAAGTATTTACTTCTACTTTGACTGGAAATAAAGACAGTTAGAGAGAGTGTGTGGGTGGTTTTAAACTTCAAACGCTCATTCCTTCGATCCATCTATCTTCATTGATCATCCATGATTAAAAATTAGATATTTGGAATCTACATCTTGAGGCCTACATTTGGATATAAGTTCGTCATCTCTCATTTTCGTTTATATTTCCTCATTTTTCGTGCCTTTAGAATTTATCGAAATAAATTTATACATCTTTTTCCTTACGTCTCGTACATCATCTTTGTGTATAGATTCGTCTCGATTTGAAGGATATAGCTAGATCGTTTCAAGAGGCTACAAATAGGGGTTTTCGGATTAGAGTTTGGTTGATCTTTCGATAGCAATTTTGGGAGTTTGCGAGATATTGATAGATTATGAACAATAATATAAAATTAAGTTTGTATTTGTATATCTACATGAGTGATATGTCATGGCTTTCTTGGTTGAGCTTCATGTATGAAATGTTGTATTCTTCATGTCTTATATTATTTCGTAGTATAAAGTGTACTTCTCGTAGCATGTTTATTTTCGTGGCATAATCATATTCATAGAATATGAACTCGTGATTTAAAAGCATGGAATTCGTGATTTAAAATATATATATGTAAGATTAGACTTTGAGTCTTTTACTTTATTTTTAGGACCAATTATCGACTTTTACAAACTTCGAGGTGTGAAAATTAATGACAGGGTATGGAGCCTTACTATGAGAGCCGAAAAACTTGTATAGGAAGCGACCTAATAGCTCAATGTGTTAGTAGCACATAAGAGTTGGACCTAGTGTGTCGATTGTATGATGGGCAATTGAGTAGCCCACTTTTTATAATATGTATAGAGATACTAGTCCTACTCTACTTTTGAGTCGTAGGCATTGTAAGTTGATGGGATACATAGTCGAGATACGAGATTTGTGATTCGTGGTTCGAGTATTATTGTTGTTTATGTAGTACATTAGCGGCATTCGTAGACTTATTACTTCTCCTCATGTTGAGAATATGTATTATTTTAAAATTCATTGTTAAATGTTAAATATGTTCATTCACATATGTATACATATTGAGTACATTATAGACTCACTTTTATCGTATTTCTGATAATCTAACCAATATTTCTTTATATGTATCTTCTTGTTCTTATTCATTTGATGGTGTAGAAGCGAGTATGGGGCATCCTTGATTTGTTCGGCTATGTTGCGAGATTTATATTTTGTGGTTGTATGTAATTGTAGCCTCAACTTGGTTATGTATTTTTTATTTGAGGCATTGTCATATGTATATGTTTATATTTTCTTTTGGGACAAGCATGCTTCTTGATAATGTTGTATATAAATTTTGGGAGTTTACTTGTTGTAGTCTTTGTATATATTTGTAAATATATGTAAATATGGATGAAGTTGTAAGTTGTGGAAGTATCAAATTGTGATATGGATTTATATTTCGTTATCATTCATTATCATTATTCTATTTTTCTTTATATTTTCTTTCTTTTCCTTGTTTTTTTTTTCTATTTGCGATCACGTCCTTGGTTTGTGGGAATTTGGGGTGTGGCAGGTTGGTCTCAAAACTTAACCGGATCAAGTAAATTTTGATAGCTTTTGGGTAGGGTCTACAATGGGTTTAGCAAGTCGTGTTTGCTTTTCATAGCATTTTTAGTTGTGTGCCTTATCTTGTTGGGGTTACTAATGCGCGATAATTTCTAAATTGATGTATTTAGATATTGTAAGATCTAATATATATTTGCGAGGTCTTATATATATAATTTTTTTTCTTGAATTGGTGGTGTTGTGTAGCAAGATGGTGAGTCATGGTAGGGGTGCTCAAGGTGGTGTTAGACATGGAGATAGAACGACTCCTACTCGGAGAGATGCCAATATTCGAGGAAGAAAAGGTAGAATGGAAGGTTATAATGTGGCTCAATTAAATTACACTCACACGCGTTATATGGAGGATATAGAGGAAGAAAACGCTCCTCTTCTTGTGGAAACTACCGATGAGGAGAGCATGGAAGGGTTTGAGGAAGAGACTCCTGAACCTCAAACTAGAACTCTGCCACGTACTCATCCTCAATCAGGATATAGAAATGTTAGTAAACTCCAACCTCCGAAGTCTACTAATATGTATGGAGGTATGGAGGCAATTTTTATCGAATGGCAGGGATTCTATGGAGAGTAGTGAGATTCGGTCCTCAAAGTAGTGAGATTCAGTTCTCAGCGACTTAAAAATATTTTTGAAGATTGAATCTTCCTATTTTTAAGGGAGATCCCAAGCCAATCGTAGCCAAGCAATGGATTGTGGACATTGATCAAATCTTTAAATCGCTCTAAATGGTGGATGATAATTTTCGGATGGTGATGTGCCTTTTTATCTTAGGGGAGATGTGACAGAATGATAGAAAAGTCAAGATGAGGTTTATGGCCAAGATAATCTTACGTCAACCATTTTTTATCAATTATTCTTGGACAAATTCTTTCCCAATATGCTTCGTGAAAGAAAACGAGAGGATTTCATCAATTTCATTCAACAGAATATGATGGTACAAGAGTATAAACTTAAATTTACTAGTTATTCTCGGTATGCACCGGAGTTAGTGTCTACGGAGAAACTTTGTTGTCGTTGGTTTGAAAATGGTTTGTGTCTGACTATTCAAACCGCGGTTGCTTTCGGTCTTTATGAGACCTATAAACAATATATAAATGCGGCAATGAGGGTTAAATCTAGCTTATTAACTAAACAACATATCGGGCTTCTCGTCCTCCTAGGCTTTCAGACCAATTTTTGGGTCTCAGGCTGTTCGTAATTCAAAGATGGGTTTGGGAAGTCGTCGTGGTGGTAGTCATGGCAGTAATGGTAGTGGTTCTAGTGGTAGCAAAGGTAGTGATAAGAAAAGATCGCGAGACACTTTTTCTTCTTCTTGTGGACAATCACAGCCTATCAGATTTTTACCTTCGAGTTTTATAGTTCAGGATGATGCATGCTTTAATTGTGGCCAACAGGGACATTTAGCTTGTAATTGTACTCTTAGTACTTCATGTAATCTTTGTAATGCTGAGGGGCACATTTAGGCTTCTTGTCCTATGTTGCTTACCGTAGATGTGGCAATAGGGGTCATATGCAGTCGAATTGTCACGAGGGCTTTTCTGCCCCTAGAAACTTTCTTGGATCTACTTCTTCGGTGGTAGCACCTAGGCTACCTTATATTGTACCTTATTCTTCTTTTCGTGGTGTGGAGACTTCTTGCAGTGGTCAGCAGGGTGGCGCTGCTCTTAGTTAGTCTCAACCGAGTTAGTTTCCATAGGCTCGTACTTATGTGATTCCTCAGGCTCCTGATGTAGTTGAGCTTTTTGTCATTAGAATTGTCATTTCTTTCTACTTGGGCAAATGTTTTATTTGACACTAGTACATCTCGATCATTCATTTCATCTCAGTTCATATCTATGTTGGAGTTGCTTGTTGATCATTTAGATGTACCTATATATGTTGATACCTTAGGAGAAAATACTTTTTACATTGATTGTGTATGTCGTGATTGCGAGTTTATTATTGCGGATCATACATTCATGTATAACTTTGTTGTGTTTGGTATGTTGGGTTTCGATCTTATTATTGGCATGGATTGGTTAACACATTTCCATGCCATTATCATTTGTGAAAAGCTACTGGTTACGATGAAAACATCTTCATAAGTTAGTCTTTGTTATCATGCGGTGCGATATAATTCTCTTACTTATGCGAGGTGGTTTCGGACTAGCCTCTTGTGTATGCTAGCTAGTCTTTCTTTTACTGATAAGGTGATTTCAGAGGTGGAATTTCCTCCTACAATTTGCAAAATTTTCGATGTCTTTCCTGATGACCTTAGTGGACTTCCTCCCGAGCCGAAAGTAGTGTTTACTATCTACCTTATGCCGGGAACTCAACCTATTTCTATCGTGCTTCATTGTTTTGCACCAACAGAGTTAGAGGAGTTCAGGGAATAACTGGACGATTTAAAGAAAAAAGGATTTATTCGATCGAGTGCTTCGCCATAGGGTGCTCCAGCATTGTTTGTGCTAAAAAAAAGGATGGTTCAATATTAATGTGTATTGATTATCGCAAATTGAACCGAGTAAACATCAAGAATAAATATTTGTTACCGAGTATCAATGATCTTTTCGATCAATTATGGGGCTCAAAATTCTTTTCTAAGATTGACTTACGTTTGGGTTATCATCAATTACAGTTAAAGTGGTAGATATTTCTAAAAGTACTTTTCGTACTTGTTAAGGTCATTACGAGTTTCTCGTTATGCCTTTCGATCTTATGAATGCACTGGCTGCATTCATGGATTTATGAATTGTATCTTTCAACCGTACCTTTATCATTTTGTGGTGGTGTTCATTAATGATATTCTTATTTATTCGCTTTCAAAGGAGGCTCGTCGTGAATATCTTTAAGTTGTGGTTATTACGCTTTGGGAATATTGGCTTTATGCCAAGTTCTCCAAATGCGAGTTTTGATCGTCCGAAGCTCATTTTCTCGGGCATGTTGTTTCTACAGATGTTGGTTGATCCTTCAAAGATCAAGGTTATTACTAAATAGGAGTGGTCTAAATTTATTTGCGAGATCAGTAGTTTCTCAGGGTTCGCGGGGTACTATCATCATTTCATTCAAAGTTTTTCTTGTTTTGTGGCTCCTCTAATTAAATCCATTTTTAAGGGGGTTAGGTTCGAGTAGAATTAAAGATGTGAGGAGTTGTTTCTTCGTGTGAAGGATTTGTTGACCTCGACTCCTATTCTTATCATTCTGAAGTGAGGCATTGATTATACCGTATATTACGATGCATCAAAGGAGGGTTTGGGTTGTATTCTTATACAATTCAGGAGAGTGGTTACGTTTACTTCATGACAATTGATGATTCAAGAACAAAACTATCCTACTTATGATTTAGAGCTTGGAGTCGTAGTGCTCGCATTGAAGTGTTGATGATACTACTTGTATGGCGAGAAGTTTGAAATATTTTCTGATAACAAGTCTCTTAAGTTTATCTTTACTCAATGAGACTTGAATATGCGACATAGACGATGGATGGAGTACTGAGAGAAATATAATTTTGATCTTGAGTATCATCTCGGGAGAGCGAATGTGGTGGTAGATGCTTTGAGTTATAAGACTCATTACTCTCTTGCTTGTCTTGCGGTTAATTAGTGTGAGATATTTCAAGTTCTTAATGAGTTTGGGTTTGATTGTGTTGAGGTGGAGGGTCAAGTTACATTATTTACGATTGCAGCTCAACCTACTTTGATTATTGAGTAATTAAGGCTCAGTGAGGAGATGAAAAATTGGAGGCGTATCGAGTTTGCATTCTTAGCTATCATGGCCTTGATAGAGGGACTGATAGCAGATGGCAGTTTAGAATTTCAAAATCATTTGTTTGTTCCTTTATCTATTTGAGATAAGGTTCTGCGAAAATCCCATCATTATAGTCTGGCGGTACATCCTGGTGGCACCAAAATGTTTCATGTTGTTGCTCGAAATTTCTGGTGGTCGGGAATAAAAAGGGATGTAGCATATTTCATATCTCGGTGCCTTACTTGCCAATAAGTAAAGGCCAAACGTAAGTATCAGGGAGGTTTATTTCTTTCATTGCCTGTTCCCAAGTGAAAGTGTTTGGGTTGTCGTAGATTGAATGATTAAATTTGCTCATTTTCTTCCTATTCGTACAACCAATTCAATTTAAAAACTTTGTTGGAAGTATATCGATGAGATCGTTTGTTTGCGTAGGTTTCCATTTCTATCATTTTAAAGTGTGATTATTGTTTCATCTTGCGATATTGGTCGGGTCTTTAAAAGGCCTTGGGGACCAAACTTTCACTGAGTACAACGTTTCACCTTCAATCTAAGTGGATCATTCAAACTCTTGAGGAAATATTTCGAGCATGTTGTAATGCACAAAATCCCTAATCTAAATAATAAGACAGGAATATTGAGGAAACAAGATAATTTTATTAATTTAAATTTAAAGTGAATACAATCCACTGTAGTTTCTAATTACAAGAAATGTAGTCCTTTAATACTTCTCCTTAAATGCTTGATCTGTAGCTTCGAGAGCGTGTTGCGGATCTAGCTGGATTTTATTGAAGAACACCCGATTCAAGGGCTTGAGTAGCTTGATCTAAAATCCAGTTGTTGTTTTTCGTGGTCTTGAAGAAATGATGAACTGTTCTTTGCGTTCTTCGATTCCTTTGAATGTTTAAGAGTTGATCTTCGAATTTCAGAATTTGTCTCTCTCTAGACTTCAAGACTAATTTGTTGTGCCTTGCTTGCTTGATGCCTTCGTCCTGACCCTTCTTTTGTAGTGTTTGAGGAGTAGTAAATAAGGTAATGGAATATGTTTTTGGCACGTTTTTTTGATTTGTTGCCTTAAGAGAATAATAATTTAATTAATTATTCTCTTTAATTATTTATTTATTAATTATCTCATTTTAATTATGAGCATAATTAATTTAACGGGCTTCAAGGTACCCATTTTACTTGGCCCCTT
>MKEJ01027586.1:0-10320 GCA_001753735.1 Embelia ribes
AGACATTTCAAGGAGTTAATAATCTTAGCAAATCTTTCATGTATGAGTATAATAGTTTCATTTTTAAGCATACGAAACATTTCATATTGATGAACTAGTACGCTTATTTTGGACTCCTTTATAAGACTAGTCCCCTCATGCATGGTTTCAAGCTTATCCCAAATTTTCTTTGCTGTTTGACGAGATGAGATCTTGTTGAACTCATTTTGAGATAAAGCACAAATTAATGAATTCATGGCTTTGCCATTTTGTAAGTAGAGCTTGGCTTTTGTATCATTCATATTTTCAATTTCAATAATAGAGCCATCTTTCTTTGGAAACACATATCCCATTTTTATAATTTTCCAATCATCTATATCTCTTGAATATAAAAGATTTACATACGTTTTTTCCAATATGAATAGTTAAACCATCAAACAGTGGAGGTTTGAAAGTAGAGTTTCCTTTATAAGCAAAAATGGGTATCATATTTGCCATGGATTTTTACTCTAAAACTGTTAAATTTCAAAATGAGACTGAGCTCTGATACCACTTGTTGTCCCTTCAGCAAACACAAGAGGGGGGTAAATTGTGTTAAAGTATAATTTAATCACTTTATGAATAAAATAAGCCTTTAAAAGGTTCACGCAAGAATATTAATAAAACAAATAACTAATATGAAAGGAGTTAAAGGGATAGAGATTGCAAACAGAGTTTTTATAGTAGTTCGGCCTGTAACGTCCCAGAAATTTGGAGATTTTTTTTTTTGCATTTTAATAATATTATGTAATATGATATAAAATTATTATTATGTATTATATGAGTGATTAAGAAGGGACGAGTGTAATATTTGCAAGGTATTGTACGGTATATTATACTATGGATGTGTATGAATGTTAGTATAATATGTATTTGATAAAGTTGACACAAAAGTCTACAATAGTAGGTTGAGACAGGGGTGTCCGACTGTTAGTCCGACGGGTGTAGTCGCCTGATAAGTCGTCTGACAAGTGGTACCAAAACTTGTATTTTTTTTACTAAAAGTTGAAATTTTGGTCAAGTATTTCCCCTGTATCCGGAGGGTTGTCCGCAGACAGACAAACGTCGGACAACCGACTTAGACTTACCAGACAAGTTTGAAAAAGTAGAAAATTACTTTTTCATCTTTAATTTAAATATCATTGTTGCTCTTTCTTCTTCACTATACTTTGCCCAAATATATTGAAAGAGAGAGAGTGTGTAGATGGTGAAAACTAGGATCAAATTTTGAGGCAAGATTTGATCTATCTTCGGGTATCATATACAGGATTAAAGTGCATATTTGGCTTTTTCATCTCATTGTTGTTCTTTTGAGGTAAGTATTGAAACCTTCCTCATTTGTTTGATTTGTTATAAATTCCGTGTCGGAGTGATTTCCTTTATCCTCATGTTGTGAGGATCGTTTTCATCTATAAGTTTGTTCCGATCTGTCTTCATTCATTTGATAAAATCCCAAGCTCATGATTTGAGATTTTTGGCCTTTTGACGTAGGGTTTTGGGACATCAATTAATGAGGAGTGAGGTACGGTAGACAATATGCTCTAACTTAAACTTGAGTATTTTTCGTATGTGATCATATGTGATACCGTAATTGAAAGGGGAATCGACACAATCCCTTAAGTGAATATGTATGTGTTATCCGTAGTTGTAGAAGGAACGCTAACTTGAAGTGTTAGACTTTGTAGGATACCATCGCGAAATATGAATTAATACGTTCATTAGTATTGAGATAGGAGTAAATGAAGGAAGAAGTTATAACGTGATTAATTGACTTGAGTAGTTAAGCTTCTAATTTTATTATTGCAATTTATCATTTACATGTTATTCATTTAATGAAGCTCATTATCATGTTTATTATGAGTAGCAATGTAAATTGCATGAGTAGACAAGCATGGCATTTACATTCATTTAGAAGCATGGCATTGGTTCCATTGGAAAATATGATTTTAAAGTATTGGAAACTAGGTGTGGTTCCAATTGTACAGGACATTGTATCAACTTTTTATAAAATGAAGCAATGAGGCTTACAACCTTATTATGAAAGATGGAAAACCTGTAACAAGGATTTACCATTTATCTGATGCAGTGTGGGTTGATGATAAGCAGAGTCTTTATTTTCGTTTGTAGTATGGGCGATTGAATCTAGTAGTAAGTGTGGTGCCAAAATTTACAAAATAGTAGATACATTATCTGAAACTGAGTCAAAGTGGTAATCATGAAGTGTTGGTACAATTATATATAGAAGAGGCATGCATTACATACATGAGTAGTTTATGTATTCGTTCCATGATTCATACTCGTTTATGCTTATACATATCCATACTCATACATGTTTCATATATTGCCTAGCCTCTTGTTTACGTTTTTGCAAATTGTCTAACCGTTATATTTTCTACATTTCTTTTCTTATACCTTGCTATGTAGACCTGGAGGCAGGTTCCGAGCATCGCTAGACGATGTGATGCCATATTGTCGATATGTTTGGTTGACTATAGTAGGCAAGGTGAAGATGAATAAAGCATTTTGATTTAATGCCTTATTATATTGTTGTATTAATGCAAATTATGTATAACTTTGTAGTAGATGCACACTCTGTTAGAGCTGTTGTAAAAGTTGTATTAAAAGTGAAAGTATAAATATGTTCTTATCTTTCACGAGACAGAGAACATATATATACCTTCTATTATCATTCGTTTTGACAAACATATAACTTGTGGTATTGTATTAGTAAATAGAAAAGTTTACTATGTTTATATATATTTTTCAGGAGTTAGCACTGGCCTTCGTCATTTTCTTTCTAAAATAGCTTATCTTTATTGTACTTATGTGAAATGTTGTAGACTGTGAGTAGTATCACCCTGCAGTGGTGATTTGTTGTGTTGATAAGATAGTGTTAGAAAATGTATTTCCGCTTTATTTTTTGTTGAATAAAATTTTTCTTCCTTTTTATTTTTAAGAAGGGAAACATATAACTCACATCCCCGGGTTTCTCGGGATTCGAGGCACGACACGACCAAAGATTAATTGATCCCCTACGTCCACTCTCCCAAGCGTTACTTGAGGTTCCTTTATCACCAAGATAAATGTTACAGATAAATGTATATCCTTACAACTCAGTAGTATAAGAAAAGATTTAAAACTAAATCCTTATACTTAGATAATAATGAAGATTAAAACTCCTGAGTATAGAATTTTACAAGCGAATATGAAAAACAGTGAAATTTAAATTGTTGAACTGTTGCTTGTTTCTTAGAGAGATGAGAGAACTTGAAGGAATGGTTAGAAGTACTGATGAAGTCCTCTATTTATACTGTTCGAGCTTGGGTCGAAATATGACAAAAGTTCTTGAAACAAGGTAGTGTATCAACTATTTTTATGACTAAGTTTCCGCATGTTGTCACCCTTCTGTCCATATACGGACACTTGTCCATATGCTTTCAATTTTCTGTCCGTGTATGGTCGTATGTCCATATGTTGTCCTCATGTGGTCAACCCTTTGTTCGTATACGGTCGGCTTTATGTCCGTATGCGGTCACGTGTCCAAGTATGGTCGAAATTTGTTTAGTTGTTATATTGTTTTCTAGCTTGATTTCATTTATTAAATACTTAGCAACCATTAGTAACATAATCGAGTATTAATAAATGAATTATTTAATTTAGTTATCATCAAAAGGTATTGTAATAAAAATTGGGTCAACACATTTTTTTCGATAAACTACAACTTATGTTAGCCATAATAAATGTTAGCTCCATAGTAATTGTACATATTGTTGGGGAAGTTCTCATTGTAGGCCTGTTGTATATTACATTCCATATGCCATGACATCAATTCAATTGGGATATGAAATAGATTCGTACTTACTCCGCCAATAGACCATGTCCCATAAAATTACTACGTAGCTAAACCCAATACTTCATTAATATATTTGAAGCATCCTAGAACCTTAGTATCTTGATCGGTAGGCATTTCTTGATTTTTAGGCAAATGATACTTGTTTTTTGCATGCCAGCTTCCTGCAACCACAAATTATCAGTCTAACAATAATAAAAGTATGATCAAAATGCACAATAATTGAATCAGTATATACAGTAACTAAATGTTAGTTAAGAATAATGTCCGTAGTTAGCAGAATGATTTTTATAGATCATTTACCTGAATTTGGAACACAATCTGTCCTTTGTTGTCACATTTTTCTTAATGTGTTATGATTTCCCTTACCCTTAGCTGGAATCGGGTCAATAACGCCGACACGATTAGGCATTTGTAATGATGGTTATCCGTCAGTGTTGCTCTCTTTATCCATTTCTTCCATGTACATTTCTTTGATCTGCCTTGTTATTATTGAAATGTTATCCCTTAACTTATCGTTGCTAATCGTCCCTTAACTTGGAAAAGTTGCAAATCTGAAATTTTGGGTTGAATCTATATAAGGTGCCTGAACAAGACTAGATTCACCTAGGAAGAATACAAGCTGTCGGAATCTACTGCATGCATTCCACCTTCATAACCGCCATCATGTGTGAGTATGGTATTCCCTATAAGTCGAATAGGTTGTAAGGGCATTTCAGAGTATGTGCAAAAGTATCATACTGGACAATCCAACTCAAATTTATATCCTTATACGAAAACAAATAAAATAACTTCTCAATCCCAATATTAACCTTATCAGCCACGAATACTTGTTGTTCAAACTTTATTTATCGGAGAACTTTTTTTGCAGTAAGTATACTTGTTTTTGTAGTAATTTGGCGTGAAATCACAATAGTATGTAAAAAGCATGAATAATTGCCTAAAAAATTATACAAAACATAGTAATCTTTGTTGCTCCTGCCCTCCCACTCTCTCTTATCCACTTCTGCTTGCCCACATCGGCGTTCTTATGTAGCTTAAAAAGGTTTAGTTTTAGCGAAATTCATATTATGATAATATTTTTTTACATAATAATTTTTGACATAATTTCAACCGTAAATAAATACACGTGACATCGTATCATTATCCCAGGCATAGCTTTTATATGTAGTATAGATACATGTTTGTCATCTAAACTGTAGAGTTCCCGATTGCGAGTGTGGGACATCTTAATCCCTACATAAATCTAAATATAGTACTTTTATACATATTTTATCTAATTAAATTAACATAATATATCTATTTTATAGTATATTTCTCATTTATAGCGTAATCGTATTATCTATATCATGTCAGTATACTATTATGTGAATCAAATATAGTAAACTTGTATCATATATAATATAATATAATATTTCTATATATGCGCAAGAGTGTGACAACTTAATCTCCATATTATCCATAATTTGAATATTTATCTCCATATTATCCCTAATTTGAATATTTATGTGCTAATTTTTCCTAATCTACTTAGTATAGCACATCCCACTTGTATTGGACAAATTGCTATACGTAGTGCTGACTTGATTTTCTGTTTAGAAAGAAATTACCGTAAAAGCTTATCATTTATCATGTAAATAAAGTAACTATCAACTGCAAGAATGTGACATTCAATTCTTACTTAAACGTAAATTCAATATTTATATAGATATTTTACCTAATTCAAAGAACATTGTATATGTGCATACTCGTATTATATGTAGTCAGTATTATACTAAGATATAAGGATCGGAAATAATAAAGCATATCATACATCATACATATATGTACCACATATATTGTACTCACATTATATATAATTATTTATTATCACATACAAAATTCTATTTTTTTTTTTTTGTTTCCCAAGGTATCCTTAGGCATTTTTGCGCCCCAGGATTAATCATCCGAAGTACAGTTGAGCGTCATAGCTGGGACCTCTCCCAAGAAGGTTGCTACATCCATTGAGACTCAAACTCGAGACCTCAACTCAAGCGACTTGAAATCCTTCCACTCAATGGTAGATGAATACTACTACGATTACTGGTACTAAAGTTTTAACCCAAAGATTGTTACTACGATATTGACATATCGTGTATACAATAAGCAACATCTACCACCAAGCGCTGAGATGAAATAGTAGAAGTCTCTTCTTGCTTAACCGAGATCTCGGATTCGAGTCTCAGAAATACAGTAGCATCAATCTTGGTAAGGAGAGTTTTACCGTCCTTTTTGGTCCTGCTTGACTCGAATCTGGATTAGTCGGAATCCAATATGGTTTCCGGAGACTAGATGATTAGACCAAAAAAAACAAAAACAATTACTATATATTCGCAAAAAATATTTATACTTGATAGTATGATCGTATCAAGTATAACATATAACACAGTGAAAAGATACAACTAAATGTTTGGAAAAAACAGATCCTTCAAATAAATATAGAATGTGTAGAAATTACTTTTAATTGAATTTAAATTAGCAAAATGGCGTAACTAAGAAAATAGTAAGCTCATGTAGAAATTAATAAAAAATTATACAAATAATTTTATAATTTTATAAATTCCACCAATATTAGAATCTCATCATTGTACTATTTTTAGAGTGAAAGTGGCCCTGATTGAAAACCAAGTATCCTTCTTCAGGGATCAGTCATCCGCGGCCAGTAAATTCTGTACTAATTAATGTCCTTTTCCTATTATTTGTGTCTGAAAAACACAAGGCCGTTACAGCAGAGAAAGGATGACCACCTATGTGATAGGTTGGGGTGAAGAATATACAGCACTACTTAGAGCGGTATGAGGGTAACAAATTATTCATAGTAAAAAAAATAAAATTTTATAAATAAAATTATGTGTGATGAATATTATTGTTGTAATAATATATATATATATATATATATATATATAAGATTATAACCACATCAACTTTGAAGTTTACCGTTGAATTTGTAAACAATTACATTTTAAATCACACACTTATGACACGAATAATAAAGCTTTATATCCCATAAATTTAGTGTCCGATATATTACAACAAAATATAAAATTATACATGGCTATTAAGAGAATTTTCCTTTGCGACTCGTTATTATCTGAGAAAACTTGCTTATTGATTTTTCTTAATTACAAAATATTGAAAAACATTTACGAGATTATGGGGAAAGAAACTGATGGAATATCATTTCACATTAAACTTATGTACATATTATCAGTTGCTTTTTTGTACATTTATTGATTGTATCAATTATTTTTTTTATCTTTTTTTATTTTTTTGCATTTACACCATGCGTTTTGGTTGCCTTTTATTTTTTCGAATTTTGGGTTTCTTATCCACTTTCATGTCAGATGTAAAGGAGCATTTTTCTCAATTTTCTGGCATGAGATAAGGGTTACAGGTAAAATTAATCATTTAATATCAATGGCTATGGAAAGCAAAATAGGAACTTGTATCAATATATTTGTGAGACCCAGTATACAAAGTTTCCGTATTACAGAATTTGAGAGAGTTTAATGTACGCAATTTTACGTCCATATCAATATTTTGTGAAAATAATTTTTGGTTTATTGGGACAAGGTAAGCACAAATATCAAATGACAGGGTTATGATCTCTTCTAGATAAAGTATGAATAAAGTATGTAACATATGTTGCTCTTTAATTTGCAAACCTGCATTAGCGTGTCTTTGTCTCATATCGATTCATTTTTGGATAGCTTTTGAGCTGTAAGTTGTATTTAGTGTTAATCTGCACATAAAGCAAGTTAAAAGAATTCGAACAACATGATAAACAATCAGATGTAACTATAGGGACGCAGGCAACTTGTCCTTGCGGATTATACCCTATTAATTAGCTCTTAAGGAAGGCCGAGAGTTATAATAAACTTTTTATGCATTGCAAATATTCTCTGATTGAACTATAATTACAAGTCATCTCAGATCCATTTTTTCTCTTAAAAAAATGATTTGAAGTTTGAGAATGGATACAAATTAATGTGGATCTAAAAGTTCGATTTTGGTAGGAACAAGCTGAAAATTCACTCCCGAAAAGAACACATTTTTCATAGACTGTGTATGGAAAGGTTACTCTGAACATGGGGTAAATTAACAAAGGGCTAGTTTGGTTGCATTTTATACATTCTAGTTTATCAGTTTTTTTGCTTAAAAACTGAACAATGTTTAATTGCTCAGCTTTTTAGTTAAACTTATTTGTTATTTTGGCATAAATAAACTGAAAATTTTAAGTTTGATGCATTTATCTTTTTCTTAGACAAAAACAAACTGATTTACGTGGTTAAAACCTACAATGAAACCAATCCTAAGTTACCCTCATATTATACGTGCCTACTTATGTATGTATGTCTTTATATTAGTGTACATCTAACTGAAAATTTATACAAATTAACTTTTTGTGGTTAACAATTAACTACATTACTGGATTTTATACAACATACAAAGCTAGATGTTAGCAATTGGAATTTTAGTTTACTGGTAGATTTTATAAATTTAATATATTAGGATAAATTGCACTTGCCGTCATTATATATATTCTTATTAAGAAATGCCGGACTATAAATAGGGGCTAATAGTCTCACCACTAAAGCAAACAGATTACTCAATCATTTTAGATTGAAATAGCTTTACTTGTTACTTCATCTATTAACAAATTATTGCATAATTTGATTGTATATTTTAAAAAAAAAATTAAAATATAATAATAACATTTTAATGTACCGTATGATAATTTTTAGATGAGCGAGTATTAACTTCCAAATGGCCAAGCATAAAAAAATGAAACAAATAAATCATTGAGACGGAAACAGCAACTGTTACAAGAGAACAGCAATGCGCAACCCCAGCAAAGCAAAACAAAGTACATTTATGATGAAAAATACAAAATACCCAACTGTGCCAGCGTCACCATGTTGAAATATTTTTGTACAAACGTGAATTATACAAAAAAAATCCAAAAATATATTAGTTATATGTTTTGTGGTAGTTGAAGGCTCCATGTGAGGATAAGAAAGGTCTATGATTAAGCTGATTCAAGAAGAAAACAAGTGACCAGTTAAAGTTTGGTTAGTTATTTCGGTGAAAATTATTATATCGTATTGAAAAATCTATATCATAAAACAAATTCAATTTTTATATTCTGCGGTCACTAAGAAGTGTGCGTGTTAGAATATATTCATTCCACAGTTTTACTGAAAGCTAATAGACAAATAGTCAACTAAAATAAACTTATATAGTTACGTATCTTATACATCGATTATAGTAGGATATGTAGACTTAGTATACTTATGATTAACTCACTAAAGAGAAGCTTAAGAGTCATGTATCACCCGAAATAGCTCGAGGATATGAATGGCATAAAAAAAACACATTCAAAAGCCTTGAATTGTCAATACGAGGTTAAACTAGTTCGCTAAACTCATATTACTTATCGATCTAAGTGCATAACCCAAAATATTTCTTATTTAACATTCCTAACTACTTCGTCCAAAACCAGTATTTCATTAAAAGATTCTCTAAATCGCATTATATATGTCCTTTACGCAACTACTTCATGATCATGCTAAGGGACATTTGTATGCATCGATCCTAACTAATACGTCCATTTGTCATTTCCCTTTATTCCAAAATTTATTAGGAAAAATCTAACAGGTTATAGTATATTACATACTTTTTTTTTCCTTCTAAAAATTACTATATTTTCATTTTTCTCCCTTAACTATATAATATTTCCTAAGAGAAGAAAATGTATATCCTTTTTCAAATATCAATATTTCTCATAAAATGTCTCCCATAAGTGTTACACGTATCCACCAATCACTAATTTTCGTAATTATCCGTATCTAATTTATCATATTTGCTATTGAATTTATTTTGTTCAAACTTATTTATATTTCCCTAGTTCCCATAAATATCTATAAAATACTAAAACGCTCTATAAATTCTCTAAAATTAGAAAACATATAAATCTCTTCATTTTTATACTTTCTACTAACATTAATAATACTAAAACACAAATTTATGTAGGGTTTATATACTAAATTATCATAACCTTCATTAAAAACATATAAAAACAACCAAAATATCAAATAGCACTAAGTTTACTTAAGGGATATCCAAACTGTACCTTAATTTGTCCGATTACAGGCTTAGAAAATATGATACTTGACCTCTACGCGACTGTCCACCGAGTATTTTCAATCAAAAGATATCAAATTTTTGAGAGGTGTGCTACAAACCAAAGCTTGATACTAATTATGTCGCGCCCCCGCATTCTAAGCACCCGGAACCCGAGGTTGCGAATATGAAACAACAATATCAACAACCACAAATACCATCGTAATACAAAAACCAACCATACATTGTTCCAATCACCAATATAAATAAGAAATTTTCGACGGCATAAC
>MKEJ01027590.1:0-12900 GCA_001753735.1 Embelia ribes
TCTAAATGGACACTTAAAAAGAACTAATTTTTTTCTAAAGTGACAATTGAAAAGGAACGGAGGAAATAAATTTATAAATCAGATGCAAAACACACGTACTTCTGCAAATACTAAAGAAAAGGACCAAGCATATCAATGTTTCAAAACTTAAGAATAGTTATTATTACAATTGCAAACAATAGGGACCAAATAACATCTTAGCTCAAACACTAGGGACCTTTCATTTAATCAACACTACCATTTCCTTTCACAAAACAAAAATAAAAAATAAAAAATGGTTGAGTTATAAAGGGCAATAGAAACTCATTATTTTATTTTTTGCATCCCATTTAATTTTTAATTTAAATTACTATTGGCACCAAATTTAATAACTATTACCTCACATAATTTATTTTTTAAAATATATATCATTAATGAAATTATGTTACAAATAAAAAAAATTTAAAAAAATTATTATTTTCATAAAGCCAAAACAAGTTTCACAAAGTCGATATCACATTCTCTCTCTTCAATGAGAATATGATGATGTGGTTAATTATAAATCACACAATTCAAATTGGTACAAATAGTTGGTATGAATATTACTACTCTATAAACAATTTGCACCATTCGGACCACTCTTGGCAAGAAAATTTACCACTTGATTCCCTTCTCGAAAAATATGAGAGATAGATACATCTATCCAATTAGCTAAAAAAGAGATCTCATCGCAAATCTGCAGCAATGACCAAGGAGGTTTTGAGTACTAGGAAATCAATGGAATAGAAGCTTAGAGTCAGTTTCAACAACTATTTTTTCAATGCCCATCTGATAACATAAGAGTAAACCCATCCTAAAAGCTTGAATTTCTGCCATGTTATTAGACCCCTGACCAAAAAAGCTAGAAAAAGCCACAACTACAGAGCTGTTAGTAGATCTAATAATCCCTCCACAACCTGCAATCCCAGGATTGCCAGAAGAAGCTCCATCAGTATTAAGCTTGAGACAATTTTCATTAGGGAGCTGTCATTCAACCAAGATTGGGCTTTTTATTAAAACATTAGATATGGGAATACAAAGGCTCTGAAGAGTGAAGCTACCGGCAAGATTCAAAACTGCAGAAGGTTGGATTATACTTTTTGGGTTTGTTAACTTTTTGCGGATCAAAATTGGATTATACTTTGAACATTGATTCAAGAGTAGCTTGATTATACTTGGATTAATCTCATAATTAGATTATACTTGGATTGATATCAGGAATTTGTAACTTGGTAGCTTCATCTCAAGTGATTTTATGCTTGAGGGTTTCGTATATGGATTTAATAACTTGTAACTTGAGAGTTTGATAGCTTAATCTCAATATTTATAGTCTTCAAGCTTCACAGCTTGATTTCAAGGATTTGAATAGCTTGGTGAATTCGAGTCGGAGGCTTCTTTGAACTTCGCTTTACGATTTGGGCAATTGGCTGTAAAAAAAAGAAAAATACTAGATTTATTTATCAGCATCCGATGCGTAATTTGAGCAGGTTGTTGAAAATCTAAAGCATGATTCGTTGAACCTTATATGAGTGACTAAAACTACTCATATCTTATTCGAACATTGGATTTGATGAACAATGACTAATTTACGCCTGTGCGAACTTCTCATGGATCGAAGGCTAATTTGATGAAAAACTGCTCGAATTCGATTACAAGAAATGAATGTTCGAAACTTCAAGTACGTTGTTGGGAACTCTCCAATTATATAGTTCTTCTTATTAGTTAATTACGTGTAGTAATGGTAGTTGATGGGGAGAGTTTGCCTCAAAATAAGCTATCGGGTTAATTATCTCTTATTACTATCTTATTGAATAAATATTTTTTTATTAATTATTGTACACTTGGGACTTTTTGATGAGTTTATCTTATTTATAATTAAAGATATTATGAAGTTGATTGAATTTAACTGGATATGATTAAAGACTAGATTGGATTAGAAAATTACATTTATATTTATATCTTTCGTGCTTATTTTCAAGTTATGATTTGATTTAATATTGTTATATAGATTTAATTTCATCTTGTTTAGACTTATAGTGAAAGATTTATATAACTGTGTCTCTACACTTGGTGATACAATATAATAAAGAATTATATTCTTCTCTATATCAGCATTTCCATAAATACAATATCAATAAAGAATTTTATTCTTTTCTATATCAGCATATCCATAAATTCTGTCGCCAATGCAATTAGTGTCAAAACGTTATAGGATTGATTAACCACTACAACGTGATACCTATAGTTCTTGCCAAAATTTTATACGGAAATTTCATTTCGTTCCAAAAAACCTAACCCGTCGTAACTAGTTTTGCCTAATTTTAATTAATCAACCGAACCCTAGTCAGTTTAATTCCCAAATCTAATCTTTACAAAGACATACAAACCATGTAGATATAACCAACTCTCATCGGGTTTGACATACAAGCCCTGGAAATTAAATGTTTTTTATAACGAGGAGAATAATATTAATTTTGATGGCTTGAATTGACACGCTCTGGCTCGTTCTCAAAACTTGATTCTTGATAAGTAGCATAGACAGTAAACTTATAATGTAAGTTTATTTGTTAGTGAATATCTCTTTATTGTGACAACTTTTTTTCTAAAAGTGTAAATAACTAAAAGCAAAACATAAAAATACCTTATTACAATCTTTTGATTCGTTCGAATAAGTTTTATTTTTTTAATGTAGGATGCAGTTAAAGTACTTACTAGAAATATAAGAGCTGTTTTGGGTTGGTACCAAAATAGAGGAGTTAATGTCTCACGAGTTAACCCTGTTTATTGTTAATCTGGGCATTTAAAAGTATGCAAAGATTTGAACCTCTCAAATTAAACAGATTAATGGTATAATCGGTTCACTTGTTTGAATTGAGTAATTTGCTTGATTTTAAACTTTTCTGGTTTCAAAAAATGATTCGAGATAATTTTCCGGAAAAAATTCGGCATGCTGCCAAACGCTAAGAAAACAAGAAATTTTCGGCATGCTGCTAAACACTAAGAAAACAAGAAAATTTGAGGTTATAAATTATTTTCCACTAAAACAAACAGAGACTTACGTTATGTTAAAGACAAAATACTAGGCCTTTGCCTTCCTATATATATGCATGCTATAGTTTTTAATTATACAAGAAAATTATGGCGTTCTATAGTTTTAAGTTATGGCGAGCCAAGAACCAACTGAGCTAGAGCCATGGTGCAACCTGGAAGGCAAGGTCGTGCTAGTGACAGGCGCGTCGTCTGGAATTGGCCATGAATTTTGTATCAATCTGGCTAGGGACAGATGCGAGGTGGTGGTTGCAGCTCGACGCCTAGACCTCCTAAATTCATTGTGTAATGAAATTAACCAGACTGGTTCAAGCACTGACAACCAGGCTTGAGCCGTGGCAATCGAGCTCGATGTCACGGGCTTGTAATGCATTTGGACAAATTGATGCTTTGATTAACAATGCCGGTGTTAGAGGTATCTAAATGCTATATATATTTCTAAGTAGAAACATGAATTTATTGACTAATATTTAGTTGATAACTCATTTTAGTAGATGTCACAATTGATATTAAGTACTCATTTTACCATATTTTGATACATCTCGTAATTAACTATCTGTATCCATATTTTGATTGTGTAAGTTTACTTATCTCGTTATATTTTTTGGGAGTGTGAGCATGTCTTTAGACCTATTGGAAGAGGGATGGAACAACATCTTCAAAACAAACGTAACAAGAGCTTGGTTAGTATCTAAGTACGTCTGTAAGCATATGTGTAATGCTCGTTTGGGAGGTTCAATCATCAATATTTCGTCAATATATGGCCTCCCGCGAGTTCATACCCTAGGTGGAATCGCCTATTGTTCCTCTAAGGCCATCTTGCACGTTGTGACAAAGATAACATATAATTTTCATCTTATTGCCTAAATTACATATTTCATTTTTAGCATCCACCCGTTTTTGTTTAATAAAGTAGTTAAACTATCTCATAATATGTTATATTTAAGGGATATTCTGCAAATTCATGAACTAATTTTCTCATTTAGTTCTAAATAATTGGTATTAATTTCCAAAAAAAAAAAAAAACTAATTTTTTAGAACCATTACTGTACATTTTCCCATGTAGGGCGAGTTTATAGGTCTAATACATTGAAGTCGGGCCTGATTTGGCTGTTCCGTTGTGACCCACTTGTTGGCAAAAAAAATGTACTAAAATTAACCCATTTTTAAAGACAATATTACGACTTATAGTTATATCTATTTAAATTTACAGGTAATGGTCATGTAATTAGGAGAATACAATACGAGAGTGAATGATTTACAAAAAATGATAACTGCAGAACTATTTCGTAGAAAAAATGATTTACAAAATGTGGCCAAAAAGACTCTGCCTCTACAAACTATGGCTAAAACAAATCCCATATTAACATTTATTATCAAATATTTGATTCATGATTCTTCAAATTATATTTCTGTAAATATTTAGATTGTTGATTATTGGTAAACACTTCTTGGCATCCCAATATTTTGTTCCCTTTGATTTTTTATCTTTATAAGGTTATTTTATGTACTTTGGGATTGTTCGGAATGTTATTTATGTGTATCAATATATGAGAGTTGTACGGTGGTGTTAGTTTGCTATACTCCATACAATTTTATCACAAAGATGATCGATCTATGTCTTATTTTATTCAGAGTGATGATATACGTACAAGATCTTATTTCTTAATTGTTACTTTTTTTTGAATAATCGTATATTTAAAAAGGAGAGAGAAGTACAAATATCAACAATAAAGTTCGTAAATATTTGTCACCGTGCTCGAGAAAAAGGAAACCTAACTTTAAATATTTTAGTAGACCCGCGTACAATATGAAATGAAGTAATATTGTTGGGCAAAATAGGCTCATATCAATCAAGATCTTGTGGATCGGGGGCTAATTTGTTGAAGAACCGCTTGAATTCGACTACGAGAAATGAATGTTCGAAACTTCAAGTACGTTGTTGAGAATTCTCCAATGATGTTGTGCTTCTTAAATGTTTTTCTCCAATGTGAATTACGTGTAGTAATGGTAGTTGATGGGGAGAGTTTGCCTCAAAATAAGCTATCGGGTTAATTATCTCTTATTACTATCTTATTGGATAAATATATTTTTTTAAATTAATTATTATCTACTTAGGACTTTCAGATGAATATGCTTATATATCAGGATAAACTAATTACAAATGATTATTATTTTTTTATTTATTTTCCGGAGTTAATCATGCTTATATGGCTATTATTTTATCTCATAACAATTTCCCGAGTTGCGTCAACCTTCACCGATGCGTACTTCAATGGGACGGACATGGTTTGTTGAACCGCGTCAACTAGCGCCTAAGCATATCCATAAGCTCAGTCACTGTACAAGTTGGTGTCAAATTGAATTTTATATTGCACTTTGTTTATTAAGGACAAACTTTAGGGACCAAATATGCAATTTTAGTTAAATGGTTTTATTAATAAAGTCCATTGTTTCCGGTTCCGTGTTGACCGAACAAAGATAGTAGTAGCGGCGGCTTTGGTTCATTTTCGAGATTTGGTGTTTAATATTTTGCATAAAAATATAAATATTTTAAGAAATTAAGTAATCGAAAATAGAAAAAAATATTTTGAAATATTTTAAAGTAATAAACTTTTGATTTTAGAAATCGATCGTATAGTAATTATTGGTGATTGGAGGAATGACCGTTATTTTGGAATTCTTTGTTTCGCATCAATATTCTTGTTTCGGTATTCTCTATTATTTTATATTGTGATTTACTCTTATATTTTTTAATATTGACATTCATTGCCTGTAAATGAGATAATTTCAGTCGTATTATATCTATTGTTCAGTAGATTAATTTTGTTGGCGTGTAGCACTGTAAATTTTTTTACTCTTGGTCAGGAGATATTTTTTCTACGTTAAATTTCGGTATCTTTTACATATCATTATATTTGTGCATATAATTGAATTTTGTATTATTCCATTAGACTATATTTATTTATTTGCTTCCATTGCGGTTTGAGAACATGCCTGAGTGCTTAATCGTTATTCCCAACAATTTATTAGTCAACACTTTTCCGCATAAGAACCAACAAAAGAACATTTAGAATTAAGCATAATTTAGTTGGTTTAGTAACCAAATGTGAATTCTAAAGTTGAAAATGTGCGGGTAGAATTTCCTTAAGACTTTCCAGCTAATTAGGAGTGTCTGAGATCTATACTTGGGTTATTACCCAAAAAACTACATCGCTGCCTAATATATTTGCTAAATTTATGATCTGTAAAATTAAGGAGTGATCGTATATTATCTTGAGATAAGCCTATAAATCAACTTGAATTGTGAAATACCATTATTATAAATTCTTAATTATCAAGTAGTTCACTAATATTTGACAAATTGGCTAATTAGTATAACAATATTTAAAATATGTCAATTAGTACAATAATATACAAATAATTTTTCAACCAGGAAACCGTCAGCATGCGTTGCATGGACTCGAATGAATACATTTCTCCCATTTAATTTTGAATTCTTACACTTTCAGCTCTACAATTTGAGTATGATAATTTCTATTTAACCATTTTAGTCTTAATTATTATACTTTTGGTCTCATATTTAAAATAACACATATATATACTTAATATAAGTTATATTTGACATTTTTTATTTCAATTCTCAAACTTTGGGTCACGCATTTTAAATAACATACATATATATAATTAATATTTCAATTAAATTTAATATTTTATGAATTTAATTTATTTGAACTTTATAAAAAAATAGAAATTTTAAATTGAAATATTACATTTTAAATTACATATAATGGACGGTGTACTAATCACATGTTTTTAAATTATATTTTAATGGGCGGTGTGCTATTCACTTTACAATCAATACTACATTTTAAATTACATATAATGGAAGGTGTGCTAATCACATATTTTTTCCCAGTGCAACTTAGAAATTGAAATAGGAATTCATTCGTTTTAAAGAAAAATGGGGAAAATGTTTCCCTTAATGAATCATTTTTTCATGCTATTGATTTATTTTATAAAATAGGTCTCGGTGAAATTTGGAGTATTTGTGCAAGTCGTTTTATGTTTTTATATGTGTTAATTAAGTTATGAAGAAAATTTTATTGAACTATTTTCGTTATTCCTGTTGGTTGGCTGAAGTCTTATATTTTAGTGTAGAAGTGGGAAAATCTGCTTTTATATTTTATTGATCCGTTAAGGATATAAAAAGAATGTGGAACTAATATTTCTATTAGTATACAAAACACGAAAAATTGTAGCAGCAATTATATTTTCAGGGGGAAAATGCAACTAATGTTTTTTTTAGTTGTTTTTGTTTTTGCATTTCGTTATTAAGAAATTATTTTCACAACTGAAACTATTTTTTTTTAACCTTGGGATAATTCTATAATAAATATGATGCACAGGAAGCATCAGAATATACCAAAGTGGCCATGATAAACTTGTATACCTTAAAATTCTGAAATAGCCAACCTTAAATTAATGGATGAGTCTACGAAGAATGGAAACATTTTAGGGAGAAATGTCAATCATCTGATTAAGTAATTAGTTCTCTAGGTTAGTGAGATTATTATCATTGCTATTTGGTTGAATTATAGCAAACGAAGGAATTAAAACATACGTCAATTAAGAGGAAATTGTAATATTAATTATATATATGCGAGTTATTTGAAATGTGTGATCAAAAGTGTGATAATTAAATTAAAATAAAATAGGTTAAAATATAATTTATATTAAGTATATATATGTCTTATTTTAAATATGAGACCAAAAATATAAAATTAAAATTAAATGGGTTAAATAGAAATTATCATTCAAATTGTAGGGCTAAAAGTGCAAGAATTCAAAATCAAATGGATAGAATAAAAATATGCGTGCATGTGCAATTCACGTTGACGTTTCCGTTCAAGTTTTGGATAGAAACAGTTAAATGTATATTGAGTGAAAATTTATTTACATGTCAGTGTACTAATTGACATAATTTAAAAGTTGGTGTACTAATTAGCCAACGACCGAAAGATTGGTACTGTAAATGATAATTAACCCTGTGGAATAATATCAAGCAAGATAACCATTACTAAAATCCAAAATAATATACCTATTACCATTACATTAATTTTCATAGAGAATGGAAAATATTATGTATTTATTAGTTTATAGGTTATTCATTATTAACCACTACTGAAGTTAGCTTCACAACCAGGGAGCACTCATTTCAATTTCAATAAATTAGGTAACTCTGATTTGAATAAATTATCAAAGAGTATCATTAGTCTAACCTGGCCATATTGTCTATATAATAAGTACAATATTTTCCTTTCTCATTATTATCATTATATTATTAAATTATACCAATATGCTATAGTTAGTTATGTAATGTGACGTTAAAGTTTAAAAACTATTGATAAAACATACTGGAAAATAATTTTTAAAAATTAAATTATATATATTTTTATTGAATATTATTAAGATTCATATAAAAAGATAAAATAATTAGATATTACAACAATTAATTTGCAAGACATGAAAATTAAGTTTGAACAATAGTAGTCCTCGTTCTCAGGACAAATTTTTAAGTGTTTTAAAATACTCAAAAAATAAAAGTGAAAGATATAACCAAAAAAGTTTATTAGCCAGAAACATATATTAATGAAGTGCACGCTTTGGTAATCTCATTATTTGCAAAAACTTTGGAATTTTGTGGATTAAATTTATTTTCATTTTCTAATTACTAAAAAAAATATTACTTTTTAAAAATATGTTGTAATCTCATTAATTTATTTTATTTTCTACTTATATTTAATTATATAAATTCGTTGATGATTTTATTGATTTAATATCAGAATTATGGGATATGTTTTGTAAATACTTGTATTATAGGTATGATTAATACTACGAAGAGGATATAAGTCCGTAATTTCAAAGTAAGAGATAAAATAATCACAATGAATTAAATACTAACACAAAAGTCAACAAATTATGCTTTTAATGATTATTGAAACATGAGGTAGCTAACTCATAGAAATTGATATTAGTGAATGTTCTCTGACTATAAATTAAATGTCAAATGGTTAATGAGAATTACCCTAGTTTATAAGCATTTTCACACACACACACACACGCAAAATAAAAATAGCTTAATGATTTAGAATACAACCAATTGAAGGGACAGGAGACCTAGAAGGCCACGTAGACATGGAGATTATCACTGATTCTGGTCAAGAAAATTAATATAATTTTGTCATCCTGAGTAGAAAAGTAGTGTGAACCATGAAATAATTCAATTTCTAAATTTTGAATTATATAAGAACAAGGGGTTTAGTCAATAAAAACAGCTGTCACTTGCCCCACTTTCTTAATGAGATTATCCTTAGTGTAAGATTTTAACTATTGGACTTAGTAGCTTTGATTAGCATACCATGTTGTGGTGTCTAAAATGGAAGGTAATTATATATGTGTGTACAAAATGAATCCCGAATTATATTAATTCATACGTAATTGTATGTATAAAATCTCAATTCATTATTAAATATGTTTTCTGATAATTTAAGGTATTTTTGGAGTGTTTAGAATATTGGAACACATTGCTTGGTCAAAATACAATACTATTCAATCTAACAATTTTAGTATTTCTAACAAAAGCTTTCTTGTTAAATAAATGCTATACGTTAGTACGTTTGACCACAGATAGTTGCCAAACCATGGAACACAAGCAAAAAATATAACGGAAAACGAAAGCGAGAATCATGGTCTAAAAACATAAATGAAATGAAAAAATAGAAATACGATTGTAAAAAAATTTCGGATACAATTATAAAATGTGTAAGAAACGTAGAGAAAATGTATATGTTTTTTTAATCTTGTACTGGAAAATATATTTTGAACTTATGAATACTCATTATACTTGGACTTCTATACTTATATTTGATATTTTTTTATAAATATATTACTCATAATTTAAAAAAAATATATATATATATAAATTATTTTAGTATAAAAATACTAAAAATAATATATTTTACTATATTTTTATTAATTTTTATTATATTTTGTATGAATAATTACTCATCAAAATTTATATAAATTTCTAAATAGTGACTGTAATATTTTCTAGTCGTTCCTCGTTCGTTTCCTAAATTTTGTGATGAATGAACTATACCAAAATAAAAAATGTTTAATTATTTTTTAACACTATAAAAAAATGTGTCTAATTTTTTATGAACGGATGGGGTGTTGATTTCTAGGTTGGGAGCTGAACCATGACCACTCTTGAATTTCAAGACGAAAGAATAGTCTAAACGCGTCATTTGTTAGGTTTAGTTTAGATTCCTCTTTGTGCTACTAATATGTCTTTAATCTTTTTTCTTTTTCTGTTTTTTTTTTTTTTTTTGAGAATTGCCAGTTCATTGACTTGGTCCACCTGCAAAATTGCAAAGTTACATGGTAACAATGGTAGTGACTCACACTTCTAAAATAATATTATCCACTAGAGCAATAGTTTTTCAGTTATAAGAATAAAAATTTTTAAATTAAATTCTATTCTTATAACAAAAAAATATTAACTCACCCTTATTCAGTATCAAAAACCCATGGGCGGTGCCCAAATTATCAGTACGTGGAAAGAGACGGGCTGAGTGGCAATGCTGTTGAATAGTTATTGCCTAGCAATAAAGATGAGCAGCTACTATTCACGCTTAAAATTAAATATATAAATTTTTGAAAAAAAGTTTAAAAAATTTATTTAATCTTAGCTTCTAATTTAAATATATATGTGCCGAAGAATAATTAGACCGCACCTTTGTCATGCAGCCCGATCAGTGTCGGAACTTCTCACTATGGTCTAAGTAGATATAAAACGCCACAAGCCATGATGTTTTACAATTTTTTTTATGCATAAAACACTGCTATCAATGGCAAATCATATTTAAATAATACATTATATATATATATATATATTGTTAACTCAGAGGAAACGCCATAGCTGTTGGGTTTTCTGTCAGATTTAAATTACAATAGAGTTCCTCCTAGTTTTACCTACAATTATATCTGGTTTAAACTGAAATAGGGATAGTCCCATATTTGAATAGGCGTCACAATTGATTACTATTATGAATTCAAAGACAATTTTAAATGAAAATAGCAAAAAGTGTTATATATGATTTATGTATGGTGTAAAATAATGATATAAATCTCTATTTAGATCACTTGACTCACTTTTGTATTTCTTATAATATTAAAAATCCCATAGAGCACAAAATGGGAGATTTTTATCACAATTTTACACCACCAATAAATTATATACTAGTTGCTAGTTATGATTTTCATAATTTAAATTGACTTTGAGTATATATTGAAGACAAATTGTGTCATTTATTCAAATCCAGGAACTAGACTTATTTCAATATAAACTAAAGGACTAAATGGAATTAACAAAACATATATATTAAAAAAATCAATCCATAATTCGCTGTTCATAGTGTCATTTTATCTAAATATATGTGAACGTCCTTGCTAGTTGCGTTTTATATCTCGATAGATCACATTGGGAAATTGTTACACTGATATACCATATTAGTAATACGATTGACATTTTATATATATAAAAAAAAAATTATATACTGATATTCAGAACATGAAACATATAATTTTATGAATCCATACTTTTTAAAAGATTGTATAGACACTCACACAAATTTCATATATGACACATTTTGATAAATAGTACTTAAAAAAAACCAACATATTTTTATATATAAAATTCCCACTCTACTAATATCAAGTTAGCTAAGCTAAGTGGATAAAAACCCGTAACAGTAGGTACATTATTTTCACACGGTTAATCGTGTGTACGTCAATTAGTTCAATTTTCATATATATAAATATTAAAAATAAATTATTATTTCAATAAGGATAAATTACACTTTGACCCACAAGTTTCTAACAATTTCAAAAAACCCCTTGAGGTCTCTCAAATTGTATTATGACCCTGAGGTTTTGTAGCCATTGCACTTTACCTCCGAATTTGCTGGGGTGGTAAAGTGAAAGCGAGATTAGTTGTCGTGAATAAATCTAAAGAATACAAAATACCTCTTAGAATAGTATCTTTTGTATAATTTTTGCAATAATATTTTTATAAAAATTATTGTATACAAATGTAATACACTTTTCTTAAAATATGATGATCTTTTCTTTAATATAACCAAATATCAAGTTTTATATTAAGTAAAAATAAGGAAATAAATTAAGGGTAATACGATTGTAATACAACAAAATAAAACTTGGGTCATAACCTGGGAAAAAAGTGTACGTTTTGACATCTCAAGGTGTAATATGAAATTGTCAGAAACCTCATGAGGGCAAAGTGTAATTTACCCGATCAAAATATAAAGACAAAATTTGTTGATGGAGACATTTTGAATGCGGTGAGGGAAAATCCACTATTGATTTCACCAAGGATTCCAACTGTTCATAGCAGTTGCTCTTAAATTTTATAAATTATAATTTAAAAAAAAAATTATAATATTTTTAAAAAAATTATGACCATTAGATCTAAATGTTGCTATATTATCCAGAACTAGATAGCAGCGTGCTATTCACTCTACGTTGCAGCTGGTCCTGATTTATTTATTCGCAACAGAAAAAAGAAAACAAATTAAACATATCTCCAGCTATTAGCAGCCAATCACACCCACAAGTTGCCCAAGTGGCCTATTATGACTTTAAACAATAATTCCAAAATCAAAGGTTTATGCGTGACACGTAAGCATCATAAGCCCACCTGTTACTCATAAATTCCTTAGGGTAAATTACAATTTGCCCCCATGAGTTTCT
>MKEJ01027592.1:0-19898 GCA_001753735.1 Embelia ribes
TTATGGTATAATCTCTAAGTCATTTTGTGTTTTCATATTAAAAAAATACTGTTAAAAATACTTTCGATACACGAAATGAGACGATACACAAAATCATATAAAACAATATGTACCCGAGACACGTTTTGACAGCCTAGGCCCCACGTACCCCGGAAATTCTTGGATTTGGGTTCCGAAATTTATAAAATTTCAAACCCAAGTTGTAT
The DNA here is from genome assembly GCA_001753735.1 of Embelia ribes. NCBI lineage: Eukaryota > Viridiplantae > Streptophyta > Magnoliopsida > Ericales > Primulaceae > Embelia > Embelia ribes. The sequence goes on from MKEJ01027592.1 coordinate 207, forward strand.
AATTTGTGTAGCTTGGATTATCATCTGTACACAAATGATATATTAGGGATGTGATGGTATAGCTCCATACTGATTCCCAGATTGGAATTTATTTTATTTTAAAGCATTTGCCATTTGTTTTTTGTATCTGACTTTTCTTGAGCTTATTCATCGAGTGATACTCTCCGATTCTTGGTGTTTACCGATGTTGTTGTATAGGACGTTGCTGCATCCATAACCATGGCGTATTGCTGGATGTAAGATTTTTGGTTGAAGGGGCCAAATGCTTAGTAGTTTTTCAAAGGGATTGAAAGCGAATTTCTTGATTTTTTTTAAAGCAATGCACTGTGAATCTCGAAAATGTCCAAGAACTTGAAGGGAATATCAATGTTATTAAAATTTGTGGCGTTGTACCCTCAGGGTTCTCCATTGTATTCAACCAGAGTGCTGATTGATTACAAAGAAAGCTTCTAAGCTTTTATGTGATTTGTGTTATCTAGCTCAATTGGAGGGAACGCTATAGGGGGATTCAGATGAAAAGAAGTGAAAGCTCCTTTATAAATTGAAATTTGAATGCTTTTTCTCCTGTATAATTTGTTCTTGGATGAGAAATTTTACTTCTTTTCTATTGTTCTATTATTATTAGTAAACAAAATGCATATGTGGAAGTAAGAAATTGTGCATGGAATGTATCCTTCCTTGATTCAGAATTTAATATTTTTAAGTGCCTTTTGTTCATTTTATTTTTTTTATGTGACTTTCTTATTTCTGTAAAATTTTCCTTTCAATGCGTGAAACTTAATAACCTTCTCCTTTTGGGTGAGCAGGGAGCAGGCATGTCTTGGAATCCGTTCGATTTCAACCCAAGTTGGTGAGGATCATCTTCTTTCCTCTTTATTATACTTCTTATCTGCCCTCAGTAATGGTATACTTTTTCAAGGTAACTGATCTTTTATGGTGCTAATATTATCCTTCTGCAGTTCGAAATCGCATGAAGAGTGTTAAGAATATTCAAAAGATCACCAAGGCTATGAAGATGGTTGCAGCCTCTAAGTTGAGAGCAATTCAAGTTAGAGCAGAGAATTCCCGTGGCCTGTGGCAGCCGTTCACTGCACTCTTGGGTGACACTCCAAGTAGGTTCTCGCTAAACTTTGGTCTTTGGCCAATCATATGAAACCTTTGGTCCTTCTTGAGTTTATTTGCCTGCATGTTTTTCTAGTTCCTGGAGATAGTGACAGCTATAATTGATGATTGGTTCAGTTCACATCTTAGTTTCTGAATGGTTAATATCTACATGTTATGTAGAGCCAATAACTGAAAGTTTTTTACACCACTTAAAAGGCCAAGTAGTCTCAAGGAGGTTTGAACGATAATATGTGCATAACTATATGCGTGTGTGGGTGTGTCTATGTTACCGAAATCACTAATATCCTAACGAAATGCGAATTGGCACACAGGTTCCGAAATGTGGTATATGCCCTTACCAAATCACCAAATGGTAATCCGAGACAATTGCACTCTTAAGATTTGTTTCCGGAGAGAAACCTAATATAGACAATTAAAATATTGATGTTAGTCCTTGCCAAATCGCCAAATGGTAATCCGAGACAGTTGCACTCTTAAGATTTGTTTCCAGAGAGAAATCTAATATTGACAATTAAAATATTGATGTTATTCTATTAGTTTCAAATTTGAAAGAATTTTATTTCATATTTCAAAACAATTGCAGAAAGTTAAGCTAGATTTAACTAGATCTTGACTTTTACGGAACTTAATATGGCGGCCTCATATATGCTAAGGTAACCTATAGAAGGCTACCCCTACCGTACTGTGCAGTTTTCGTTCCACGTTCCAGAATGATCCGCGTTCCCTGGTAACATAGGTGTGGGTGGTGAGATAGATTTATTGGTAAGGATTTATAGACGGGGTTTGCTAGTTTGGACCCAGAAAGGAGGATTTTTAAAAGATGACAAAGTGACTTCAAAGTACTGGAAAAAATTGGGGGTTTGTCATGTATTTGTAGGATTTGTAACCAATTGATCTAGATGAATCAAATGGAAAATGGTCATGGTTTATATTTTTAAGCTCAACATGAATATGGTAACACGCTGAAGAGTTATGAACTGCCTCTCGAGGGTGAATTTTTCATGCAGAACCATATTGAATGTTTACACGCATTGAGTTTGTTTTACTAATTTGATCTTTCTTTTCTGTATTGTTTAGGTGTTGATGTCAAGAAGAATGTCATTGTCACGATTTCTTCTGACAAAGGTCTTTGTGGAGGTATCAATTCTACATCAGTGAAGATAAGCAGAGCTCTTCACAAGTTGAATTCTGGTATGTATGCTGTAAGCTGCATCTAAACCCCGATTACTGTTGTTTGTGGTTTAATGTGGTTTTGTGCTTTGAAAAACTAATCCTCTTTGCAGGTCCTGATAAAGAAGCTAAGTATGTTGTGTTGGGAGAGAAGGCAAAGGCTCAGCTGGTGAGGGATTCAAAGAAGGATCTTGAGATAGTTATAACCGAGCTGCAGAAAAACCCTTTGAACTACACCCAGGTTTAGTTGTTTCGCTTCTTACTCTTTTGGAGGAAAACGATACCCTTTAACATCCTTCTCCTTTGTACTCTTTCTAATGTACAAGGTATCCTCTTATTTGTCATAATGCCTTTTTAATTGGTTCCTCTTTTAAATCTGCTGGCACCGAGCACTAAAACATTTTAGTTATTGCATAATGAAGAAGGAATGACCACTTAGGACAGCTTTCTAAAAGAAATTATTGCACCAAAATGCATGTATAAGATAGGTTGAGATGCAAGCAAGCCACTAGGATGTTAACTGATAATTAGAGTTCAGAGTAGTGGAGGATCATTGGGGTTAGAACCTAGAAGCAACTTGTAGGAGAAGCAAGAGATCTCGGTTAAAGCTAGAAAACCATGTGTTACATCTCTCCTATGATAAAAGTGTTATCATCTCTTATTAAAATTAGTAAACGGAGTATTGCCATCTTCCCAAAAGATAAAAAGTGAAAAATAATCTGTATCAAGATGATAAAAAAGATATGATCTAGCAATTAAGTGTTTTGGTGTTATTATATATGTGTTTCATATCGTGTTTTTCTATTTTTTGGCCTTTAGGTTTCTGTTCTTGCCGATGATATTTTGAAGAATGTTGAATATGATGCTTTGAGGATTGTTTTCAACAAATTCCAATCCGTCGTCTCATTTATGCCAACTACAGCAACTGTACTATCTCCTGAGGTGATTTGCACTTCAACTTTACTGATGACAGACGAAGTTCTGTTTGTTTTTATTTCTTAACATCAGATTCATGCTATGCTTATACAGATAGTGGAGAGAGAATCAGAAGCAGGGGGAAAGCTTGGTGATCTGGATTCTTATGAAATTGAAGGCGGTGAGACGAAGTCAGAAGTCCTTCAGAATCTGACTGAGTTCCAGTTTTCTTGTGTAAGTTCGACCTTAACCTAGGGATGCCATTTTCTTCATATTTTGCGAATTTGAGTGGAGCTGGTATAAGTTTGACCGCATACTGCTGATTTTAAAATCATAGTTTCTCGGTTTTTGGGTTTTTTCTTGAAGAAAAACATTGATATAGTCATATGGGTTACTATCTTCGGTTATCTGAGTGATGATTTCCTTGCAACTTCAGCTGACTTTGTAACGCCTATATCTTTATAACAAAGATTATTATGTTAAAATTTTCCAATTACTTATTCATTAGGGGAAATAACTTCTATACATGCATACACATGTATTGAACGGATATAGATTAAATTTTATGCTGCATTTTTCTTCCTACTTTTGTAGTCTTGTACGTGGTTGTCTTAGACACAACGATAAATCTTAATTGTGTATATACCTACTCATACATATTACTACTAGAGAGGAGGATAGAGGGGAAAAATAAGGAGAACGGAAAGGAAAGATGTGAAGGGAAAAAAAATACTTTAGGGGGATACAGAGGTGTAATTAGCATGGATTTGGAATTTTGGGTTCTTGGCTTTCTTCTCTCATGTATTTCCCTTTGTTATCTACCTTTACCGAGATAGAATGATCCTTTGGAGTACATTATTTTTTAATCATGTTATTCTTGGAACGACTTGAAAATCATGGATCCTTGCAGTCTTTAACTTTTGGTGTTCCAAAAATTGAAATTCCCATGAATGAAAGCCCATTTACTAACCCAAGGCAAGCAGGTCTGCAGAAGACATGTCATGTCAAACTGAACAACATTTCTTTAAACATATGAAGTTTTTGACTTTCCAGGCTATGCATTAACTAGTATACTGTTTGATTTATGCAGATAGTGCTTTATTTGTTTATCAAGATTAAAATGTGTATGACTTCCCCAGGTGATGTTCAATGCTGTTTTGGAGAATGCTTGCAGTGAGCAGGGAGCAAGGATGTCTGCCATGGACAGCTCCAGCAGAAATGCTGGCGATATGCTCGACCGCCTCACGCTTACCTACAACAGGTTTTCTCTCTCCCCTCTCTTGCTCTCTCCCGCAGACATAATCACTCACGCTAACACACTTTTGTCGATGCTCGACGGTATTTCAGCCTGTGGCTTTTTTGTTTCTAATTTTATGTTATTTTTGTATGATATCAATAGAACTCGTCAAGCATCAATTACTACTGAACTGATTGAGATTATCTCTGGGGCATCTGCATTAGAGGGTTAATTGTGCGAAACCGCCTCTACCCATCCGAAGATGACGAAATAAATTACCTGCGGAGAACAGATGCTTGTCTTTTTATTTCCCGGATTTTTTGGGCTTGTTTAAAAGCCTTACTTCGAGTTTTTTGTGTTATGGACAAGATTGTTGTCATGTTTTCAGATTATTCTGAAATTTATCTTTTTTTGCTGCAGCAATATGGTTTCGTGTATCACGTTTCTGAATATGCAATAAAATGGACTTGAACAATGCTAGCATCTTTGGATTCTTTTGTTTTCCTCTGTATTTACGTTCTGTTTTTTAGGGACATTCTATCCTGAATGTGATTTGTGATTTCTGAAAATTCGCCTTCATACTGGTGGTGTCTCATTTGTCTGAATTATTTTATCACAATAATTGATACGGGTATAGGCTATTTCTCATTTTTATATCAAAATTAAGGTTTAATTTTTGAGAGAGTATTAATGTATTCACTTAATCCCAAAATGCACCAAAACTCAGCATACAGTAAATTTATGTGGTGTGGTTTGCTATGGTTCTAGTCTCTGCAACGAAGATCTACTCTTTTTATATACAGGTTTAGATGTTCTCAGTTCCGATATGGATGTGCCAATGCTAAACTACAAAATTAGGCCAAACTGTAAATGGCATATATATATTTTGTCATTTTCAAATAGGCTTTGGTTGGTTGCCTTTTCAAGGGCAAGGAGAAGAAGGATGACGCGTGAAATAGGCTACCAATAACTGACTTCGCTGCATACTATTTGTTCTTTTAAATCGACTACTATTTCAACAAAAAACTGTAAAAATTTGTGGCCAAATACAACTACTCATATAACTACTTGACTTTAAACATGATTTGAATTTCAATCAAGCTTCATGACCACCTATACTGAATATTGTTATAAACATTATTTTACTGAATAATAACATAATAAATGGATACGACTGCTAGGATGGGCCAATTCTAAATACGCATGGGTCTATCCAGCAAATAATTTGAACGGAAATGATGAATTGGTTGATTTGCATGATTAATTAATTGCCTATTACAATAAATCAGTTTAGATGAATATTTTTAAATATTTGTATTTTGGCCCTGCAAATGATAATGTATATCTATCTATCTAGTAACGGAAAAGAGATTTTCCTTTTCCCCCCTTGGTCTTTATTATTTTATACAAATATTATTTTCTGCAACCATCAACAGACATTTTTGTTTCCTGCACCAACTCCCTTCGCGCGCCTACCCCCGGGAGAGAGAGACGGAGAGAGAGAGAGAGAGAGATTCCGCCGCCGCCATTTAATAGGTTCGGTTCAGGTATCTCATCTCTCTCTTTGTTATCGATCTCTTACTAGCTGATTTGTTTGGTTATAGCTCTGCAAATCTGTTCTTCATTTCATTTGCACCACATGTTGTTACTACTCAGATCGCCTACAGATTCAATAATGTAACAGAAATAGCCCTACTACGGTGCTACCTGTATAAATAATTAAATACTCACAAAGCTAAGGTTAATATGGAATTTATGCATAATACTTTCAAGATTACGGGCTTGATTGGTTTGAAGGGTAAAATTGAAGCAGAAAATAAAGAACGGCTTACAAGTTACATAACGATGTATATTGATAATAGAGGCCCATCGCTAAATAAATAAATGATAAATTGCCAAAAATACCCCCAACATCTGTGGCAGCGCGGGCCCCTTTCAAACCCTCCCATCCAATTAAGCCCTACGGGTGAAGGGATGAATGAATGTTGGAGTAATCAGGGGTGGCTATGAGCCGAGTCAAGCTTTGGGTTGCTCAAGCTCAGCTCGTCAAGTCAAGAAAATCTCCTGGCTCGAGTTCGGCTCGGCTCATTAGCATTCGAACTTAACACGAGCCGAGCTCAAACAGTTCGCGAGCAGCTCACGAGCCACTTGATTCGTAGCTAATCTTACATCATTTTGAGTTACTTATAGATTTTTTTTTTAAAATTTTCATCCATTTTTATGCAAAATTTCGTAAACATACATATTTAATTTTGAAAGTATTAATGTTAATGAAATTTTGATAATTTTGTAGCAAATTTTAACTACGGAACGATTAAAATATTTATGATGACATATCAATGATAGGAATTCATAGAGGCAAAATAAATTTTAATGAGACATTTTAGTATTTCTTTTGAGATAAATTTTATTTATTATATTAATCACATAAAATATTCATATATATATATATGCATACGCATAATGCTATATATTGTACTTATTTCGAGCGGCTCACGAGCCTAACGAGCCGATCTACTCTTTGCCTGAGCTCTGCCCGCTAACATTATGAGCTCAAAATTAAGCTCGAGCTCGGTTCATTTACTCTCGAGCCGAACTTGAGCAGCTCACGAGCAGCTCGGCTCATTGCCAACACTAGGAGTAATAAATCATCTCAATTGCCTTGCAATTTGTAAATTAAAATTTTAGTAAATAGAACTTAGTCTTTTTGAGCTAAATATAAATGAATATATAGCTTTGTGCATTGGGCCGTCCATATATATATATGTATGTATGTATGCATGTTAGTGCACGAGGCTCCCGCATTGCGGGGTTAGGGAAATAGGTCTTTCATTTTATAATACTTTTTAATTCCAAAAAAAATTACAATGAAGTACAACGCGACATCTATCCAACCAACACTACAACTCATTCCCAAAGGAACTACAATGCGACTAGTCTAGCACAAATTATATAGTCAATGAATACACAAAATTGGACTAGAAATACATAGCAGTACACAAACTAGTCTGATACAAAATAAATAGACAATTAAGATACTATACTAGGCTAGAAATATACAAAAAACACGTAATAGGTCGAACCGAAGTATCTCAAAGATCATGCTTTGTTTTTCCTAGTTTGTTTTTATATAAACTCGTGAGGGTCTGTCATATCATTTGAATGTTCAAGAATTGTGCTGCAATGTGTAGTAATATAGCGCAACACAGAGAATTTTGAGTTGTATAATTGCCATTTAACGTAAAATATACCAATCTACCGATCAAAAAGAAGAAAAAGTATTCCCTGTGTCTTATGTTGAGTTTCTTTTTAGGTATTTTAAGGACACGTATGGATGCACCATCTACACCACCAAATCGTGTGACAAAACTCCACGCAAAAGCAGGCAAGGATTTGACGGATTCAGATGTTGCAAATCCCAATGCTACCATGAGTTTTAGTTCAGAAAATCTAGGGGTAGAAAAATTGAGCGCAACGCAATTGGGATTACCTCTTGCGGATGAGGTAGATAAGACTAGTGTTGAAGAATTTAAAGCATCGGCTGAAAGTGGGATCAATAATTCCTGTTCTCAAAACGCGGTGAGGGCATCACGAGGCAGGCCTAGAAGAAGCTCTAAAATAATAACAGAAAGGAAATATGTCCTGAGATATGAGGGTAGCACAAGGGTTTTGCGCGCGAAATCACATGAAAAATGTAAAGACCTAGAGCTAGGTAATAACTTGCAAGAGCGTAGCACTGGTCCTACTGGAGAGAAGAGAAGGAAAAAGAAGAAGGAAAAAATGAAGAATGTTGCAGTTGATGGATTTTCAAGAACTAAGACACATCTCAGATATTTACTTCATCGGATGGCATATGAGCAAAACTTGCTTGATGCTTATTCTGGTGAAGGTTGGAAAGGACAAAGGTTTGTTATTTGTTTCATTTCCAAACAAAAGAATAAATTCCCCCTCTGTCATTACCACACTACTGCGTGTGCTAAATGCACAGTTTTGATGTGTTATTTAGGTTAGTTGCCTCTAAAGTTGAACTTGAATTTCTCTATTAATTTATTAAGAAAGAAAGCTCAAGTACAACCAGTGGTGTTTCACTGCATTTTGCATCTGGCTTTTATTTTTTTTCACACGTTTGGCAATTGGCATGTCCCCGGAATATTATGAATTAATTTTTCTTCACTCGTATTGCTTGTCCTAGTAGTTTTCCCATCATATTTGAGACTATGTGATGCCTATCATGTGTACGTGTTCTTGTTTCCCAGCAGTGGCAGGGTTGTGTCATTGCAAGTATTGAACCGTGTATCCTTCCCTGTTATTTTGTAGGAATGAGGTATGATTTTTTCAGTAACTTACCCCTGTTCATTTTTGGCTCCTGCCTGCCTCATAAGTATCAAGAATAAACTCATGGTTCTTGCTATTAGCTTTGGTTCTGTTAGTTTCTGGAAAATGAGAAATGTTCCCTTTGTTGTTCTCTGAATGGCCCAAGGATTTTGATCTAGCAAGTTGGACTCTATAAACACATGGAATCTTTGTTCAAGTGTCATTGTGACAACTGTCCATGTTTGACAAAGCTAAGTGTACGTGCTAATTACTTTTTGAAATTGACTTTTCTATCGTGATCTTTAGAAAATTCCCATGCCATTGATCTTAAAATAAAGTGCTCAAACCTGACATGATAGGGGTGCATAACCCATTGACCAGGGATATACCTTTGAGGTGATTCATTTCTTCTTCGCGCTGCGCGGGGGNNTGTTGCTTCTTATGTTGGTTATCATGCAGTGCAGAAAAATTGAGGCCAGAGAAAGAGCTGAAACGGGCCAAATCTGAAATCTTTCGCTGCAAATTAAAAGTTAGAGCTCTATTTCAACGTATTGATTCTTCAATTACTGAAGGAAGGCTTCCTGAATCCTTGTTTGATTCAGAAGGAGAAATTGATAGCGAGGATGTACGAGACAGGAAAAATTATTTTTTATTTTCTTATGCCATAACTCATTTTATTTCGTTAAGTTAATTGCAATTAGTAGGAATCATGAAGATCTAAACTTCTACCTTGCACCTGACAGATATTTTGTGCGAAATGTGGTCTAAAAGATGTCACGCTCGAAAATGACATTATTCTTTGTGATGGTGCTTGTGAACGTGCATTCCACCAGTTCTGTGTGCAACCACCATTGTTGAAGGAAGACAGTATGTCTATACTTCTTACATATTCTTCTTTTTGGTTCATGTTGTCCCGTATTTGCTGTTATGTTCTGGTTTTTGTTCTTTTTTATTTGCATTTTCTACTGGCCTGCAGTCCCTGATGATGATGAAGGTTGGCTTTGCCCTGGATGTGATTGCAAGGATGACTGCCTTGACTTGCTTAATGAATCTCAAGGAACTAATCTTTCTATTCTGGACTCCTGGGAGGTTTGTGATTTTTTATTGGTCACAAGTTCAAGTATGCTTTGTTGTCTTCTCAGAACCTTTTGTTTCTTTTTCATTTCTGTTTATACTGGTTTCATAATTGAGAGTTTGGAAAACATGAATGTTTTATGTGGCTTCAGTTTCTGTTTATGAAACGATTTTCTGGACCAATTAATCCACTTTTTGCAGTTCCCTGAAATTGGGTTGTTTCAAGGAATTGTTGCTCAAAACAAACACCAAGCGGGTTTCTGCTTAGTTTTAGGTTTCAAAATTGAAAGCAGTTACCATAACTATAACCAAATGTTCACCTACTAGTTTGCTGTTAAATATTCATTACTCTCGTGTTTCTACCGTAAACAGAAGGTGTACCCTGAGGCAGCTGCTGCAGCTGCGGCTGGAAAAACACTAGACAACAATATTGAACTTCCATCTGATGATTCCGAAGACAGTGACTACAAACCTGATGACACAGAGGTGGAAGAAAAAGATCAGGGGGATGAATCAAGTTCTGATGAATCTGGTACTTATTCTGCCTCTGAAGATTCTGAGGTGGCCCCAGCAACCGAGCAGAATTTGCGGCTGCTGCCATCGGACCACTCTGAGGATGATGATTTTGATCCTGATGCTGTTGATGTTGATGAGGAGGCTAAGCAAGAGAGTTCTGAATCTGATTTCACATCAGACTCAGAGGATCTTAATCTTGTGGTTGGTGCTAATGGTTCTCCACATGAAAATTTGACAACGGCTAATGAATTTATGTCTGAACAATCTAAGGTTGGTCGAGGCAAAAGGCCATCTTTGAATGATGAATTATCATCTTTATTGGAGACAGCCACTAACCAAGGGGATTCCGCACTTATATCCGCAAGGAGAGAAGTGGAAAGGCTCGATTACAAGAAGCTCTGTGATGTGAGTTCCTTTATTTACACCGTCAGTGCTATGTTATGACCTCTCTTAGCATATTTACATGCTTTATCTTTAAAAGGCAACATTCATTATGTCCTACATAAATTTTGATTAATGTATTGGAAATTATGGGTTTGGTAGTATGTTTAACGGTTCCTTTTATTTTTTTTAATCATTATCATTATTTTTTTGTGCTAGTTTTCACTGCCTAGTTGTGATTAGCATGTTGTGCATTGGTTGATGTCCTTGATGATTGTGACTCTGTAAACTTCTTACCAATCAAACTTGCCAGTTCTTGTTGTGTGCTATTTTTTCTTTTTCTTTGTTTTTGTCATTTTAACCTAGGAAACTGCTATGGGGATGGATTTCACTTTCCAATTTATAAGAGTTCCTAAAACCTGTTTTGAAGAACATTCTATGGTTAGTTATTTTTAAGAGAAGTGGATGATGGTTAGATTGCACTCTTTGAAGAACAGCATGCTAAAAGTGTTGTTTGCGCTAAATGATTCATCCAAGGAAAAGTTTTGAGAAACAACGATTAGAAAATTCATCTTTTTATATCCTGGCAACCTGTCCACATGGTTTGTTTCTCCTTTTCCCTCGAAAAGTGACAGTAATTTCATGTTATTTTCCCTCTTCCCTGTACTGAATTGTTATTTCCATTTTTGTTCTGTAAATGAAGATTTGAATAGTGGAATGTCATATTTTGCTTATTTTTCTTCTTGACCTCTTGATATGTAAAGGAGCAATATGGGGATGTCTCAACAGATTCAAGCGATGAAGAATACTTTGACGCTGCTGATGCTCGTAAAAGGCGACGGAAGAACAGTAATAACAGTGCAAAAACTCCTAAAAGTAGAGTTCGAAAGAAGCAATATACTGAAGGCACAAATGATTCACCCGTGAAACCAAGTGAAGTCCGTTCTGAACCCGGTTCCAGTTGTGGTGGTTCTAAATCACCAGCAGCTAGAAGGCTTGGAGAAGCTGCAACTCAGGTACCAGTTTTCTTCGTTGATGGAAGAATTGACATGTCTCTATTAACTCAGTGATTAAGTCTACTATGAAAAAGGCCTAATGGTCGTCACTAGTCCACGTAAGTTGTAATAACCCAGTGTAACTTTAAGACCGTTTTGCCTCAGATGAAATGGTATTGGAAGGGGTAAATATCAATGGTGCAATCTTTGGTCCTTTGTTTGGTGCTTTTGATTGAAGTTTAGGTTTATAGCACTCCTTTGAATGAGATTTAACATTTGTAGGTTGTTGATATTTGGTGATTTCGCCTATGAATTTAGTGGTTGATATATGAAATGTAACGATCCGAAAAAACTGTGGGCACCCGGTGATTGACACCATCATCAATTTGCACAAGAATGCAGTTTTGTTGGTTTAACTTTGATACTTTGCAGGGACTGTTAATATCTTTCAAGGAAAATCAATATCCAGAGCGGGCTACTAAAGAGAAGCTTGCCGCAGAATTAGGAATTACAGTCAATCAAGTTAGCAAATGGTTTGAGAATGCACGCTCGAGCTTTCGCCATTGGCCGCACTTGGAATCAAAACTAGCTGAAATCCCAAGCAAAGGCGTACACGCTCAGGTAAGCCAATCAGAGCCCAGACCAAATATTCCTGCAGAAGATGCGAAGATGCCTCCAAAAATCCATTCGGAAGTTGTGTAATGAGAATACTTTGTTCATAAATTAAATGTGGTAGCGCATCATCCTTGTAAAAATATGGCCCCGAAAGAATGTGCCCGACAATCTCTGGGTTGACTAATTATATAGAGTTCGGGTTTTGGTTTAATTAACCGTAACGGTCTTCTTTCTAGGAGTGAGGAATGAGGGGAGGTTTTCCAGCAATAGTAGTTTTGCAAGTGTAATTTCGGGAAGGGATTAGTGATTTAAATCGCTTGCCTAGAGACCCGAAACAAAGAGTTCTTTACGTCAGTGATATTGATAGGCCCAAAAATATCAGTTACCTGTTCATATAATTCCCAATGTGGGTGAACTTCGTTGTGCACTTCATTTGGATACGCTTCTAGTGGTGACGAGTTTAGTATAGAAAAATTTTCCAATTTTATTTTATTTTTTTAATAGTGAAAACGGTACTGATGGTGGCACTTTACTTACTGCGTGAAGAATATTGTCAAAGAGTACACTCAACTGCACTTAATGGTTGACTGGAAATAATTCAAACACTAAGCAACAATTCAATTTTTTATGATGTATCATACGTGGCTTTGAAAATTAGTATGCCATCATAATTCAGGAGCATGGGGATATTATTAAGTATCTGTCTGCAATGATAAGATCCAAAAATATGCATATAACTAGCTTTCAAACAAAATCGAGAACATGGGTCTTTTTGCTCACATGCTTGCTATATGGCCCAACACTTGCAAAAGCAGATTGAAACCTGAGCTTGGAAAGAATAATTTAAAAGCCCTACAATACAACATTGTGATGTAACACAATATGATTCTAATCATTGTTGTGTCATAATCATAGGATGACGGTGGAAGTTATGGAGAATTAAGACTTTTCAATGTGACAAGCTCATTTATTTGAAATGGGCCTATATAAACTCATATATGAATTCAAAATAGCAGCCTAGATTTTTTTTTTTTTTTTTTTCTTTGGCAGGGATTGTTGTCCATCGCTCTGCATGAGAGTTCCATGTGTTGGTAATGAATCATCATTTATCATATCGTCAAATAATAAATGTATATTTGTATGACGCTATTACTAGGCAAAATGACTAGGCCCGAGAACTGTAGTCCCTCGTAATTGCGGCCACTACAAATCCCATCTAGCTCGCTGCATAAAATAATCAATGACCCATCATAATAAAGTGCGTCCTGCACAAAGGAGAGATTTTTACAACGTTATGGAGACAAATTTGTGTTGCAGGCTTACCAAAAATGGGAAGAAGGTAGTGGAACAAACACTTATAATGAATTAAGACAAAAATACAGGCGGTATTAATAAAATTTAGTCCCAAAAATGCTTCGCCACACAGCCTATCACCGTTGAAGTCGACCCCACGAAGCCAGATTTCTTCGCTCACCCGATCTATTCGTTCGCTGGCTGCTTGTCCTTGCCAGTCTTGCTCCTCCTTGCTATTTCTGTCGCACCACCTCGCTGTCGTAGCCTCCATGTGGTCGTCTCGTTGGAGATCTTCGACCCTCGTGGTCTTCTTCTTGCTTCAAATTGTGAAGGACCGTTTTAGGTGCACGCTGCACCTCTTCGTCGTGCCAGATCCCCCCACAACTTTGTGCCATATTATTATTATTTTTTTTAGTTAATTTGCCACATAGAATGACAAATTATAAAAAACAAAATGCAACTTTCCCTCAAAGTTGGCGAATTGTTTGGTACTACATAATTCACGACATTGTTTGGCGAATTAAATGCGTAGAATAGAACAAAATTCATCCTATGGCTAGGTAAATTATGTCCAAATAATAATAATACTAATTCCGTATTTTTTTTTTTTATGACAATTTATACAAGTGGCATCGTACTCGTGTGACTCGGACAAACATGATCCCAGAGTACATCTTTACCGCCACATGTGTAAAAAGCTCTCCCTGCTCTAAATTAATCCAATCTGATCCAACCGTGGCTTTCACAGAGTGAGAGAAACTATAGTGAGCAATGCAGAAGAAACGACGAGGAGGGTTGTTGTCATTACTAAAACAAGGGCTCATCCGGGGCCTCTCACGCCGCCAGCAGCAGGTGGATGCTGACCCATTCATGGGGAGGCCGAGTGTTGGCAGCGGAGAGACGCTGGCGCCTCTGGTGGAGGGCCCGGATCCGGATGGAGGAGGGGCGGTGGATCATCCAAAGCGGGTGTTTGGCCAGTGGTCTGGAAAGCGGTCCGATCTGAGGCTGCTGCTGGGGCTCATGAGCGCGCCATTGGCACCTATTACCACTGGGACTCTCCCACACCTATGCATCAAGGACACTCCCATTGTAACCAACCCCATTTCCATTTTCATTTCCCTCCCATCGTTCCTTTGTTTGTTTGTTTGTTTCGTCGCAGCCAATTTTTATGCAGATAAAGCGAAGAAGCTAGTGTTTTTTCTAGAAAAAAAAAACAAGTGATCCCCCTGTTCAAAAATGATTCCAATTTCATATGGTAAAAGTTAGCATACCATCTGACACCATTTTAGCTTTAATACTTACTAACGACACAGTTCAAGGCAACTGTTTCAAACTAATCCCTTTTTAGGGGTTTTATATTATATACATAAATATTATTGGTGTTAGTGACGTGACATGAGCATTCCTAAGATATAATATAATTTCCTCAAACTAGGATAGAGCCCACTTATGGATGATGATTGGTGGGAGCGTCCAAAGTCTAAACTTTCTCTACCCATCTTTATTTTATGTTTCTGTCAATTTCACTGCCAATGCTTCCTTGGCTTGCTTTGGTTCAAATAAATATATACTTCTTTATTGTTCAAATTAATATAAATTTACAAGGATCATGAATACGATTTGCAGTTGCTCCCGTCCACCAAATAATTGGCTAAGATTGTGCAGTCAAGAGTTTCCTCATTGATTGGAATTTGTAATTTGCTTGGCTAGTTGGTTCTAGAAGATAGAATAGTGGGTTAGCATTTCTTTATTTCTTTTTATTGTTTGGTCTTCCTTGACTTGGAACTTTTGGGCTACGTTTTAAATATATATACTATAATTATACCCTGCCTACTTTATAGCTTGCACTTGCCCCCCCTTGAGTCAATGGGTGTAATTTAATTACACCAACTAAAATCCATTAAGATTGTCTCTTTGGTCCAGAAAAAGGTCCCCTACACCTTTCTTACCTTTTCCTGTAAGCAACAAGTACTCAATTTTCTAATGCAATACAGCTGTCGCTATTACTAGAATCCCTGTAAATCATGTCTGTTAGTTTGGTGTAAATCATTACTTTTTGTTTTTATGGTTGTTGCATGGTAAAGATACGAGGAAAAGAACAAAAGTAGTATGCCCCAACCATATAGTATTTCAAAAAACACCGTGCCTGGTTTTCTTTGGGACAAAAGATGAATTAAACCATATGATGAAATTGGTTTTGGAAAACATAGCGGTTTATATGGCCTATTATCATATTAGTGCACATCAATGCAGACAAAGTGTATTAGCGGTTTATATGGCCTGACACGAATGCAAGAACAATGCCCCATGAGGCTTTCTCAGCCAGGCTAGATTTTTCTCGGTTGGCTATGACTTCTTACTATTGGTCCACTGTTACTTTTGATTTCCCTTTTGTTCAATTTCCTCGTTATCACTTGGTAACACTAGAAAATTTAATATGCATTGTATGGAACTTTTGCAGGAAACTTCATTTGCTCAGTACATAGTACAGCAATATATAGCTGCATCGGGGGGACATAAGTTGCAGAACTGCATCCGAAATGCTTGCGCTATGGGAAAGTTCAAGATGTTAGCTTCCGAAATTGAAACTGCAGCAAGGGTTACAAAATTCCGGAACGCATCAAGAGATGCTGAGCTGGGTGGATTTGTCCTCTGGCAGATGAATCCAGACATGTGGTATGTTGAACTGGCGGTTGGAGGAAGCAAGGTTTACGCCGGATGCAATGGTAAGCTCGTTTGGAGACATACCCCGTGGCTTGGCGCCCGCACTGCTAAAGGACCCGCACGACCTTTACGACGTGCCCTTCAGGTGAACACTGTTCTTTATTTTTCTGATAAAGGTGAAATAATGTTAGAGTTTGACCAATTCTTTCCAGATTTTTTTGCTTTGTTTCTGTCATGGTTTATCATGTCCTAGTCATTAGGAAGTAGTTGAGATTTTCTTGTTCTAGTGGTTATTTTCTCCTGTTTTTTAGATTCCATGATTATGCTTTGTACTGCCTATAAAAAGGCCACGTTAGTATTGAATAAAGTGAGTTTAGTAGTCTCCACTTCTCTTCTGAAATTAACAATGGTGTCCTTGTCCATATGGTTGTGAGTATTTTTTTGTTTGCAGGCTGCTTATGCCTTCCTTTCGAATTGTGCCGATTCATGGAAAACAATTAAAAGAAGCAATTACCAAAAGGATACCCTTATAGAACTTTGAAACATAATGAGTTCATAGCTGCAATTTTAATCAGTATATAATCACTTCAATTGACTCGTGGGAAACCTCAACACCTATAAACGCACTTCAGAATTGTCACAATAATATCATTATATATGTAGAGTTATTATGACTAGCATTTTCCTTCCCGAGAGGATAACAGTTTGATGCACCGTTTCATTGTGACTTCCTTTTCCACAGGGGCTTGATCCGAGAACCACTGCTGGTATGTTTAGTGATGCTAGATGTATAGGAGAGAAAAAGATCAACGGTGAGGATTGTTTCATCCTCAAGATTTCTGCTGATCCCCAGACCCTAAAGGCCAGAAGCAAGGGCCTTTCAGAGATCATAAGGCATGTCTTGTTTGGCTACTTCAACCAGAAGACTGGCCTGCTTGTTCACATAGAGGATTCTCATTTAACCCGTATCCAATCCAATGGCAGGGATGTGGTTTATTATGAAACAACCATCAACTCATTCCTTGACGATTACAGGCCCGTGGAAGGGATCATGATTGCTCACTCTGGGCGTTCTGTAGTTACCCTTTTTAAGTTTGGAGAAATGGCAATGAGCCATACAAAAACAAGGATGGAAGAAGCTTGGAGAATCGATGAGGTGGCATTCAATGTTCCAGGATTGTCAGTGGATTTTTTCATACCACCGTCTGATTTGAAATCCAATTCGCTCAGCGAAGCTTGTGAACTCCTGAAAGAGGAAGGAGTAAAGAGTGGATATCGGTCAAAGGTTGCAGCTTTTGACAGATCTATGGAAATCTGACAACAGGTGTGAAAATGTTCAAGCCAGTGCTAATACATGGGTAGATGTCATCAACTAACGTATCAAGTGGTGATTTTCGAATTTAGTACTTACGGAACTTTTTTTTTCCAGTGAGGAAATGTTTTTGTAAATAGATCTAGTTATTTAGCTTTCACTCTGATGAGAATGAGATGTCGCATTCTGAATCAAGATTTAATATTGAGTTGGAGATCGATCTTTCCCCCACAATGGAGATGATGTACTTTTCTGGTTCCTTTTTCCTTTTATTAATTAATAATAATATACTCTAGCTCTGAGATATCAGATGCCACTAATTCCATAGCCAAAGTGCTGTTTTCAATTGGGTGTAATATTAGACTGTGGCTAAGCTTTTTATGAAGGGGATGAACATGGCTATAAGCATTGACCACATGAAAAGGCCAGGGTTCCCCGCAACCGGGCAGATGATAAAGCACCTTTGTTGTGTTGCTCTCGTGATTATAGGAAATAAACTCGCCAAACAAGCATCAAATCATTCTCTTTAGACAATAGTTGTGAGAGACGGATATGGTGCTTGGAAACCCAGCGGTAGCCTTCTAGCTTGCTCATTTCATAAATCATCAATCCCACTGCCCAATGCCATACTCCGAGTAGTCTGATTTTGCAAACGATGATTCAAGGCATGAGGAGTTGAAAAGTCAATGAGTGCACACACATCAAGTCGTTGCAATAGGCATGAACCTGGTAGTTCTCCGGGATTATCCATACAAGGTCAGTTTCGGAAGGAGTGACCGTGGAGTAGGGTAGGACAGGAGTTTCGGTCTTAATTGATGTTAGATTAGGCGGCTGTTGGGGTTGCCACTGGTCCACTGCTGATGTATTATCCTAGGTGAAATAGTGGTTTGGATATCAGGGAGAGCCATTGCTTACATATATACAAACTCGAATATGAGGAGGGTCTTGGACGAGAATGTGCTGTCCGTACGAGATAAATTTTGGCCCAGACCAGTTCCACACCTGTTCTACTGTTTCACTTATGTTGATCAGGGAGATTATTCTACACTAAGAAAGTAACTGGAATTTCAATGAATTAAGGCTCAAAAGAAATTAAAAGAGTCGAGTCGTCGATAACATAATTGTAATCATCCAAAAATAACATCTCTCCTGATGATCAATCCAAAACAAAGGCCCCTCTCATAAAATCTCTCAAAGAATTCAAGTGAATATATGGTACTCCAAAATACAAGTAGTCTGCCCCCATTTCACAATGAGGCTAAAAATGATATTCCGTGCTGCTACTTATAAAAACAACATAAAAAGAAGAGTAAATGGAACAAACAAAGGAAGTGGATGGTGATTAAGGGAAATAGCACCCTTCTAAAATAGCAAGCAAAGGAGAGCCCATCCAAAGATCAAGCTTCCGACCATCTTCTCCATTGGCAACAGTTTCTCACCCCCACTCTGCAACATGAGTTTTAAATCAAGTCAATATAATATGTAAGAGATAAAAATTTATTTCTGAATTTGTTCCTGATGGAAAAAAAAACCTGAATACCTGCAAACTTGTGTCACACACATACAGAACAACTCATGCAGCATATCCATGTTACTCAGTAAATTTTAAAAATTAAAACATGCAAATTATAATAATTTCATGTTGGTAATTATAACGATAGAAGGTATCATCGACTTTATGCTGCTTCTTTTCCATCAGTGGATTCATGATCAATAATATAGTAAGACCGAAGCTTTGTATCGATAAAAAGATGTTAAAACACAACTCCAAGCACATATTTGCCTTCAAGAAAAGATATTTAGGGTTCGGGGCAATATTCCAATGCCTTTTAATTGGTATTTTATCTTGAACACTATCACTAGATACTAGCTAAGAACATTGACCCACCAGCTTAGAAGAGATTCAAAGGCGAGGATATTGACTCGCTATATCAGAAGGAATTTTAGGTAGACTTGATCTACCACATAGCAATAGATAACAGTAAAGATATAATAATTACTAAAGTTGTGCCAAAGTCTTCGGATCTTCATCGAATGTAATTCCGCTACATGATAGACTAAATCTACCTAAAAATATTTCC
>MKEJ01027598.1:0-14290 GCA_001753735.1 Embelia ribes
TAAGTTTTATTAAATACATTTTTATCCTTATTTGGTTCAAATTAGTAACTAAATTAGTTGTAATTTTGCAATGATAAGAAGGGTATTTTTGGATTGTAAAATAGAAGAAATTTTAAAAGGCTTCACACTTTTATAATAGAGTTAGATAGATATACATATATATATATATTTAATTACTCATGTGCCACATTTGTGTATAGTTTGTTGATTACACCAAACTGATCACATTCTTTCAGGTTCAACCAAACATTAAAAACAAGAAATGAAATATTTTGATACCAAGAAAGTAAGTCCTTGAGATATTTATCCTTCCAGCAAAAAGCGATAAAAATATTTCACCACAGTACAGTGATCACCACATGTTTTATTTTTAAATAACTAATAATTAATAAGTATATGATTTACTGCAAGCCCAGATCATGCAACTGAACCTATAGACTAGCGTAGTCCGAAGAAATTTCGAACATGCTCGAATTTTCCAAGTTGCTTTCGTTATATGAAAAAGTCATTTTGTTTGCCGATAATTGTGATGCTTGTTCATCCATAGTTCCGATGGACAAAACCCTTTTTATACCGTCAAGTGCGACCTTCATTGAGTTGACTACCGGAGATTCAATTGCATAATTAGTGTCAAAAAGAAATTCGTCCGAAGTTTTTCCTTGGAAGAAGAAGGACCCTTGCTCACTTTCTTGAAATTCATGTTCGTAGCATTCGGAATTAGAATTATTATTTTCGGTGAAACATTTCCCATCAGAAGGAGCAAGGTCTGGCTGAGGAAATGTTCGGATTCTTTTGATATCTCGGAAATCTTTTGTTGAAATTAACGTGCTTATCTTTTGGCGAATGCGACATAGTACCCAATCATCCAACTGCAAATTAATAACGAAGTTAAATAATCTATTGGTTACTAACTAGTGTAATTATTCTAAATCCAAAAGTAAATAAAAGTTAAAAAGTATTTGTTACGTAATAGTTAAATATAACAATAAAAAAATCAGCACCGTACATGGAGTATATCGAAGTAAGGTATATAATTCAATACCATTATATTCTCTATTTATCGAAACGTGACACATATATGTGTGTGTGTGATAAAAATAATTCAATTGAACTTACTCTCATGGATCCTCTAATCCTAGTAGAGTGACAACTCTCATCAAGAAGCCTGTATTCATACATCATCCAATCGGTTTTAGCGCCTTTTGGTGGGCGGCCTTTGTAGAAAACAAGTGCCTTTTTAACACCGATGCACCTTGACCCGTACGATGATAGTATGGGCCTATCAGTTCCGGTGGCTTTCCAGTACCCAGTTGCGGCCGCTCTGTTTGGTCGTGCGCCATTCGGGTACTTCCTGTCCCTTGGGCTAAAGAAGTACCACTCGCTCTCGCCAAACAATGCCTTTTCTGCACAAGAACTTGGGAGAAAAAGTTAACTGCACCTAAACCCTTTTCCGTGACTAGAAATAAAACTCAAGTCGCCTTAGGTAACTAAAACCATCGTTACACATTAGGTAATGATATTTTGAAATACTTAGCCAGGGTGTGTAAGTGATTTATGGGCATATTGCAGGTGTGGAAGTGATATTTTAACTTGTAAAAATTGAATTTTGGTAGGACACACCCTTGTCACCACCCATATTATTTTACATAAAGAATTGTTAGAATGTAACTATCATGAATCAAATTAAAACCGTGACCTACTAAATGATGTCATGTCAAATTTAGATGTTATATTCCTAAGTGAAGAGGTTACATCAATGGTGTACACTAGCTCAATAAAGAAAGTGATAAATTAATATTCATGAATGTCACTATTTAGTTACACAGCCATCATAAATTATAGATTTTTTTTTCACATCAATATTATTCAGTTTTTGTAGTACTAATGCCAAAATATTACTTTTAACGACAAAATTGTCACTAATAATCACATCAACTTCGCTGATATCTTATATTAGTCGATAGAAGTTCATTTTTGTTCAAAAAATCAGAGTTTCACAATCAATCTAACTTGTGCAACAATCAAACTATATTTAATGCCGAAAATATAGGGGGAAAAAAAATAGTTCGAGTACCCGGAAGTTCCCAAGGGTTGAACTTATAGAGATTAATCTCCGTCATTATCGCCACATTAGGGCTTGTGGGAGATGAGATCTTCTTCTTGAGATAATAAGAGATTAATTCCTCATCAGTTGGGTGGAACCTCCACCCTGGTGGTAGATTTGGAGAAGCTGACATTTTAGAGTTTAATCTCTATATTTAGAGACCATTATACCAGAAAGAGATTTCAATTTTTGTTCACTTTCCTAAGAAAGGAGAGTATATATATATAGCTAGGTAGACAAAATCATATCACATCTTGAATAGATTGCCTCATCATAAAATAGTCTTATTTGTCATTGTTGGGATCCTATATGGTTGGATTTATGTTCTCCCTTGTTTTAACCACTATGTTGTTTTTTCAAACTTGTATATGCATGCAAGAATAGGACACTTATCTCAATCTTTTTATTTAATTCTTTCTCATTGTGCTCGCTAAAAACCTTCAAATTTCACTATTATATTGCTTAAGGTATTAAATTTTGTAAAATAAGATAGGTAAATCTGAATAATAACTGGAATTATTTAACATTTGATGCACTTACTGCGCTATTTTTCAGTATTATTTGTTTTTATGTGCGTTTCAAGAAAAATATATCAAAAAAGCCAAAATAAGTGTTGCAAAAATTTGTCGGGAATTCATGATCATAGAAGACATTTAAGTACTAAATCTCAAAGACTAGAAGTCGACAAACTGATAAAAATGAAGAATTATCAAGCAGATAACTCTTACTTTTGTTCACACTCAGCCTCATCACCAACACTCAACTCCTTATCTAAAATATGCAGCTAATAATATCCACCAAGTATACTAGTGTAGTTTTACTGGTAAAGTGCCAGGTTTATTAATATCAGAGACTCCTACTAATCTAGGGATATCCTAAGAAATATCTAACATACAATTTATTCTCAAAGATTTAATTGGTTTATTTATATTACTTATTATTCCTAATTTTTCTTGTATTTTTGTTGAGTTGAGTTGAGTTGAGAAAAATAAACTAACAATAAAATAATAAAAACAAAATATTAGCTTTAATTAAGATCTTGCCTAAACGGAAAATCTAATGAATTAACTTTCTCTCCCTAATTATCATAATTAATAAGCTCTAAAATATTGTTAATTTAGAAAATCATTGATGTGTATAATTTGATTTACTTCAACCTAGTGTGTCATCGGGTGATTGTCAAACAGTATAACTACGCCTAAACGATTTCAAAGATACTCAGACATGTTAAAAACCATAGATTTTAAAGTAATTTAATTTTTAGATTAAGTTTATTAAAAATATACTCATCAATTAAGAGTTGGGGAGATTTCATTAATTCATATTCATCTTCTAGGCAAGAAAGGAAATTAGTCTAGTATAATTACGATAAATATAATAAAATATGAATAACAACTCTTGGAAAAAAATACGAATATGTAAAGAAGATGATCAGTAATAATTAATAAGAAAATAATTAAAAAGAACTTACAAAATTGTATTGAAAATAATAAAAAAGAAGATAAGCCTTGAGAGGCCCTCTCTCTAACCTTTAAAATTAGACAAGAGAAAGAATGAATAACCAGATAGGAAGTTAGGGTAAGAATAACTCTTTGTGTCTCTAAATTAATTAATATTACAAAATTACCCTTCATGAAATATTTCCTAATCAGATTCGGAATAAAAATAAAAATATAAATCAAGTGTTCTACTTTTATCTCTGATAGTTGACAGTCAATAGCATTGCACCATTTCACGAGAAAATTCATAACTCACTGTAGAAAACTCGGAATTGAGTTTTGTTTGAACCATTAGAAAGATAATTCAACAAGATTTCCAATCACACCAAATTTAATACCAAAATTTACTCTAGAATTTTTTAAAAGCTCAGCAAAATTTGTATCTTTGGTTTCCGAAATACTTTTAACTAATGGATAATTAAATCATTCACTTAGTACTTCATAAAACTTGTTTCTTGATACTTTAAATCTTGAACCAACGTCCAAACATAATACTTGATATAATATTCCAAGAGAATTTGCTTCTTCACTTTAAATCGTCATATTTAGCATCATAAGTCTGTAATTAACGTAAAAATACGTAATACCAAAATATAACAAGTTTTATATGTTAAATCGTTATATAAATGACTTAAAGACTCAATTATATACACTTGATTTATAGACTTTCATAACCCAATCACTATACTCAAGCTCAAAGACTTAGACTAAGTCTTAAGCAAGTTTTGGGAGACTTTTTCCTTAGATTAGTTTTGTTCTTCTTTTGGGGGAGTATTTTACTCCCTCTTCTCTCTTCTTTTCTATTTTTCGTCTTCCTGTTCTTCCTTTATTTTGTTGGTTTTGGATTGAAGAAGTTGATTAGTGGTGATTTTGGCTTAGTTTCCAGTTAAGATTTCATCATACAAGTTGTTACTTTTCATTTCATTTTTGCAAAGGTTGAAATTATTATTAACTTTATTCTTAATCAAGTTATTTAAATTTCAAGCATAATTAGTATTTAATTAATTGTCATATTTTTATTTTATGCCTTAATTTAATTATTGCAATGTTTTTATCTTTATGTTTTAACGTACGTGCTATTTAATTTCTTGCTTAATTAAGTTGTTTAAATGTATTTTATTTAGTTGTTATTTTTTTTTATTATAGCAATGTGAAAATTTTTGTATTTTAAATTAATTATTATTTTGTTTAATTTTGCAATGTGAGACTAGTTTTGTTCCTGCCTCGGAGATTAATATAGGTTAGTCGGATCCCCAAATACCCTAATTAATGAAAACAAATTTCCTAAATTTTAGAGTTTTAAACTTATTGGAAGTAACTTATAAATCACCTAGAAATAGTTATGGAGATTGACAAACTCCCGATGACACACTAAGTCGAGATAAACTAGATAATAAACGACTGTGATTTTATAGACAAATTTAGCCGAAACTTATCCTTTAGAAGAATATTAATTCGACAAATTATTTTAGTCTAAAAGTTTAGGATTTTCGAACCTGTTTGAGATAACTTAGAAATCATCTAGGTGTAGTTATGAAGTCTGACACGCTTCCGATGGTGCACTAAATCGAAGTAAACCAGAAATAAACGTTCCGTGATTTTATATACTTACTCAATCGGAACTCGTTATTTAGGATAATTAGGCGTGGAAACTAATATATCGGATTTCCCGTCAAAGGCTATTGTTATTGTTTTTACATTTGTATTCATTAAATTATTACTTTAGTTTTAGCCTAAACAATCTCCTGCATTGGGATCATAACCAATGAGAAAGTATGATTATGATTAATTTAGTTGATTTAGTTATTAAAAATGAATTCACACGATAAGATTGCACGATCGAACATTCATAGGATTTCTACTACATCCAGAAGTCCTTGAGCGATCGATATTCAATGTTCTTACAAAAAAACTGCGACAATAGCTTAGTGCACTTGCTAAGTAAAAAAACTGTACTTTTCGAGCTCAGTCATGTATTCATATCTTGAATATTCCATACATCTTTTTCTAATATGGTGCGGTGGCTCCATTGTTCTTCCACTCAGTCTTTTTCTACAAGCCATGGTTCTTTATTGTTTACGATACTACATATTTTTCTACCTATATAATTCACACTTGTTTTACCTTTATCTTAATAAATGTTTTAAGGATCGAAATGTTTTATGATTAGGGGAAAAAAACAATTTAAGATGAGATCATGGCCGTATAAATTAAAATTAAAATTAAGATAAATATTTATGGACATAATAACCACTATTTTTGGCTAATCCTTCCGAAAATAAGTTAAAATAAAGGAATTGAAAAGGAAATAGGATTAGTCACATGCACACCATGATATTTGTAATCTCCTACAAATTTAAAATCAAAATGAAATTTAATGGTAAGGATCTAGTTCGACACAGAATATACCAGCTAGCTTATATGGGTAATTTAAATGTGCGTTTTGGGATAAGCAGTGTTACTATCACCCAAAAATCTTACGAATTTTTTTACCTGCTAATGTGGCAAATGTAATCTTATTTACAATTATCAATATAACACATCTATAAAGCAATTATATTCAAAAATTTTATCTGTCACATCAATAAATAACATAATCGGGTAGATTTTATTGAGCTATCATTTTTCTTTTGGGACAGTCCGGCTACGTAAACCATTGGTTACATATTGTAAATATGGATAATAATATAATATAATATAATCCTTTGCTTCTGATCCTTTTCAAACTGCAAAGATCAAAACAATGCAAATCATATCTAGCAAATAGTGACCTTATGCTATTGTAATATCAAATTAGTTTGTTAAATAATAAAGGTAAAAAGGTTGACATAGATTTCTATTGGAAGATAATATATGTTGCACCAGCATGATCAAATAGATCCTTTTTCAGGTTATAGTGAATTAAATATTAATGCTTGAGAAAAGGTAAGTAAATATTCGAGGTCACTATCAATACGATCCTTATCAACCTAAAGTGCAATTTATTTGATTAATCACATCTATCTCCAAATCATACTTTCAGGTGAAATCCTAAAAATCAAGAGATTTGTTTCCATCCATAATTCTTTTCGTGAAAGATATTATAAAATCCATATAATCCAAATAATTTTTGTTATTTCTAATAGATTACATGCAAAATTTTATACAAGTTCTACGTAGCCACACACGTATTGATGATCAAAGCAAAATACTAATATCTATACTATACATGTTATGTGCATTGCGCTTTGTGTTCCGTCTTTTAACACTATGTGCAAAATGGAGCGAATTGACAATCTTTTGCAATTGTTCTCCTTCGGCTTTTATATAGACCTTTAATAAAATCTATTTTTAAAAGCATTTTTGCTGCCAAGATCTTTGTTATCAAAAGGATTATATTAACTACAATCGAGAAAGTTATCCTGAAATACGTCACAAAATACTTGCTAGCGAAAGGGAAATACATACATATATATATATATATATGTATATATATTTTTTTATATATACATGGTGAAGTCTGCCACTTAGGCCCACACTTCTGTAGGAAAATATACTGCCTAGTCAGATTATCTTTGCACTCTGATTTGTTAATTAAATAATTTTACAGAAACCATTGTTTATACCAGCTGACCCAAAAGGTAAGGCTTTTGAGTAGACTAAAAAGACTTTTGAATAGACTAAAAGCTGCTTAATTATTACTTATATACGTTAACTTGTGTGAGGTGCTTTGATGATTATATCTATTGGGTATGAAAACTATCTTATTCGTGTATCTGCGAGTGTTTGTAGTTCAATAGTCCATGTAAGGAAAATGTACGTACAAAATATCGAAGATATCATTCACTTAACTACGGAGTGATTACTAAGCATGTTCATGAAAAAACCTGATTCGAGACAAATTCAAAGCGAGTCACTCTAAAGCTATAAAATTTCAGTGTTTCACGAAAATATGCATAAATACGTCACTGAAAAATAGCTATAAAAGATGTTTCTTGTAAGTAGCCGTTACTGATTTTAATTTGTACTCTCTTTCTCGTGTCTAGTTTTAGGCATATCGATTTGTTAAAGAGAAAGTCTTTTTTCCCATTCGATGTGAAGAAAAAATCTGAACACACCATTAGATACGCAAATAGCTGTATACAATTTGTACATACACTATATTTTGTCATATTTTGCCATAACCTATCTTACAAATTGATTTGTATTTATCAAAATTTGCAGTTTTGTTGATTTCTCTATGCCTTGTACAACTCGCAGCCGAGTTGAGGAAAAACCTCTAGATTTTATTTGGCGAACAAGTGTTTAAATTCTATTAATTTTTCAGAAAAATGTAAATCGCAAATGAGAACAACAATATGTGCAAGGGGAAAATGGGAAATGTCATGGTTTAGTGAATTGTGAAAAGTGTTGAGATTAATTATGTGTACAAAATCTTAATAGAACATATATGAGCCCCTTAGCCTTACACACACACTCGCATGCACGCTCCGACTAGGATAGTTACCACCACTATATTGATGATATAACACAATTTTGTCACGAGCACATCATCTTTGTTCCGACAATGGATATAAAAGATCCTCAGAAATAGAACAAGTTTGTGAAATCCGTAATTGAAACATAAACCGGTATGGAAGATGAACTTGATCTGGTTTTTGATCGAAATGGAAAAGGCACGCTAGGTTGTATTTAATTAGGTCTAGTATAAAAATTATTGTGACTTTTTTGTATAACTAGAACTCTGTATTTAGTTAATATTATTGTAATAGGTTAGATTGGTTATATTTAGGTCTAGTATGAAATTTATTGTGACTTTTTTGTATAACTAGAACTCTGTATTTAGTTAATATTGTTGTAATATATAGGTCAGATTGGTCGTATTTAGGTCTAATATGAAAATTATTGTGACTTTTTGGGTATAATAATAACTTGAACTCTGTATTTAGTTGATATTATTGTAATAGGTCAGATTGGTTATATTTAGGTCTAGTATGAAAACTATTGTGACTCTTTGTGTATAACTGGAACTCTGTATTTAGTTAATATTATTGTAATAGGTCAGATTCGTTACAAAAACTGTCTTTATTACTTGTTTATTTTTTTGAAAGACTCCAAAATGAACTTTATGCACAACATTTTTAGTAGGCGCATGGTTGTCAAATCATATGGTACATATTGTATATCGTACGAAATGTATCATTTTGGAGCATTTCCGTGTGTATCGGTGTAGTGTTTTCAGTTGGAATAGTAAATCATATGATACAACTGTGTATCATCTAATATCGTACAAAATGAGGTAATTTTGTATTTCTTACGATGTATATTCAAAGGAGCAGAACAGTAACAAGGAAGAGAGGGAAAAGATCAGCAGAGAGAGAAAGCCCTAATCTATTTTTAAGGTTACGAATTGACATCCCAAACCCAAAAAATATTTCAAGTCAGTTGCAAAATATGATTGAGAGGTTTGATTCAAGTGTTTAATCTCTAAAATTAGCTTTAAATATGATATAAATGTCGAGCTATATAGACAGAAAATTTACTCCTGTCTCCCTCTACCATTATTGATTTGTATCGATAGAGACACCTGTGTGC
Organism: Embelia ribes; assembly: GCA_001753735.1. Classification (NCBI taxonomy): domain Eukaryota; kingdom Viridiplantae; phylum Streptophyta; class Magnoliopsida; order Ericales; family Primulaceae; genus Embelia; species Embelia ribes. The sequence continues at coordinate 9,178 of MKEJ01027598.1, forward strand.
CTCCACACCATAAAAACTTAATATATTTATGACGACCCAAATTTCAAAAGAAATCCAAGATATTATCAAGCCATAAGTAAAATCAAATACAAATATGTTAAACAAGTCAAATCTTTAAATATGTTTAGGATTACAAACTAAATAAGTCTGAGGTAACACAACTATTGTTTGGGATCAAACACGACTATTTCTTATTACAACTTAAAACGAAATAAAGAAATAGCAAGTTAACATAAATTGATAGTCAAATTGGAGCGAATTTCCTGGATTCATTAGTTCTTTTCCTGCAATGTCTGGTGGGATCTCAGGCTCATGTACAATTAAGAAAGAAAATAATCGAAGTATATGAACTAGTTAAACAAGTTACAAATTAAGGATTGATATAATTTGCACACATGTTATGCAATAATCAAGTACATGCATGAGAAAATATATTCATTACTTAACATATCACAAGAGTTAACAGTGTCCAATTCATATACTTCTCATTTAAGTGTTGTCATTTTTGTACAAGTGAAATGGATCGTGAAGGACGTTTGCCACGCATATACACATATATGTATATGTACAACAAACGGAATATATCAAGAAATACATAAACTATTATAAATTCTGAACATAAGGCACATTAGGCAACTTGCTAGTGTGGACACCACTCGCTAAGCCATGGGTCACGACGTTAGCACATGTACAAGTTTAAGAATGGTTCTAATAAATGGTTAGATGTCCCACAAGTTCGGATATCAAAATACAATAGTATCGATAGTCGGGTCATTTCAACCAGGCACACAACGAGTAAAACATAGCCGAGCTTCGCTCTAAGTGTGTCAAGGAATATGCTACGGACAAATAACATCTATATACTATATACTTTCCATGTATGTCAAGATTTGATCAAGTGAGTGTCGGTAAGTCGAATAATTAAAATCACATTCGTATGTAGCTACATAATATACGTCATGTTAAGTTAAATTCTACGAGTTCTTATCATGCCAAGCATATAAGTAAACACGCATTTGACGTATTGAATCAAGTATTTGAGATATACCTACGCGTTTAGGACATGGTTCGGTCCATAAAACTCATTTGTATAAGTTCAAGTACCTAGCCTATAATCAAGTACAAAGACTTGGGGATATTTCGCTAATTTTTTTATATTTAATTAAGCTTGTTCCTATTTATTACTATTTTAAATATTAATAAATATTATTCAAAAATATTTGAATAATTCCAAAAAATAAAAATTCCCTTAAAATATAGTTTTAAATACTTTTCTATTAAAGTAGAATATTTTTTTCTAAATTTTAAACAATTGTTTCCTATTTATAAATATTTTAATTATTTAAAATATTAATAAATAATATGCTAAAATTAGAATAATTCTAGAAAATATATAAATATTTTTTCTAAAAATACAATTTTCAATACTTTTCTGTCAAAGTAGAATAATTTTTCTGAATTTTTAAACTATTCTCCCCTATTTATAAATATTTTAAGTATTTAAAATATTATAAAAAATATTTCAAAAATTAGAATAATTCTAGAAAATATATTTTTCCTAATAATACAGTTTTTAATACTGTTCTATCAAAGTAAAATAATTTGTCTAAATTTTAAATTATTTTTTTCTTATTTATTAATATTTTAAGTATTTAAATATTAATATATAATATGCCAAAAATTAGAATAATTCTAGAAAATCTATTTTTCCTGAAAATACAATTTTCTATACTTTTTTTTTTTCCAAATAGGATATTTTCTTTTTTAATTTAAAACCAATTTTCCTATTTATTAACATTTCAAGAGTTTAAAATGTTAATAAATAATATTCTGAAAAATAAAATAATTTCTCATATAAATATTTAAAATAAAATATTTAAATACTTTTCTTAGAAATTACATATTTGTATTTTTATAATAATTTTTCTTGCAAATATATAATTTTATCCCAAAATTTTTAATTTTTATCATGTTAACATTATCAAGTAATAAATTAGATATATCAAATATTTGTAACCACATGCAATAATAACAATAAATCATCAAACAATAATTTCTAAATAAAATTTGGTACTTGAAAATTAAGGACAAGTATAATAAAAATAAATTCAAAAACTTTATTTGCAAATCCCATATCAAAAGTGATGCTTAGACCGAATTGAAAATAAATTAAAATATTGATATAAGTCTTTTAATGTAACCAATCACCTTTTATTCAAATTTATTTTTATTGAGTGAAAATGAAAAAAAGAGAAAGAACAGAGGGGTTTATATAGGAAGTTTTTGGGATGATTGGAAAATGCGAGGTAACGAAGATTAAGAATTTAAGTGATTTTGATAAAATGGTAAGAAAATTAGGTTGCAATATTAAAATGTTGAAAATTTGGGATTGTTACATATTTGCGGCAAGAAAGGTGACATATGCGGACGTAGATGCACGACCATCAGGATTTCTGACCCAAATATTATATACATACGTATGGCAAAGAGGGGCCGCTTTGTTTCTTTGACTTTTTGTAGCTTTTATATTTTTTCACACCTTTTGCTGCTGCACTGGGGGAGTCGTATACAACACAACACACGTCAGCAGCAACTTCGGTTTTGTCGTTTCTACAATTGTATTTTTTTTCTTTTAACTTTATATTATTTATGTGGTGACAGATAAATTTTCTATTCTCTTTTAGACCCAATCTGTATTGGAATAGCAAGTGAGATGAAACACCATCGAATGATTTAAAAGAATACCATACCCGAAGGTCTCATTTAGAATACCATACCAGTGTGTTGCATGCATGCACGACAATATTTGGTCTTGTGAGAGTCAAATACTGTAAAGAACCAACGATACTCTGATAAGCTGTAGAATCAAAGGGTGCACAACCATCTTTAACTTGTAGCGGAAAATAAGTAGCTAATGGAGTTTTCGCAAATTTGGCATCATGCATTGCAGTACGAGAGAGAAGATCCCAATTATTCCTGTTGAGTTCGTAATAGCCCACGAGAGAGAAGATCCCGATTATTTTTGTTGAGCTCGTAATAGCCCATCTGAACAAGGGCTTGCCTCAACGCCGTCGAAGCAGTGCAACAAACCCAAGTCTTTAAGTAAAAAATTTGACCAAGCTGAAATATTAATTTTAAGACGGTCTGCGAGTCACTTCCAGTAATAATAATGCCATCGACTTAAATAAGAATAAATATAGTAATACTTTGAGTACGTAAAATAAACAAGGACGAATCCGAGCGAGAATTAATGAACCAAAGGATGAGAGAAGAAACTCTAAATGCTCAAGTAATATGCCAAAAGCTTGAGTTGTTATTTCAACATTTACAACATTTGTACACAAAGAATACATTTTAAAAAATTTAGCAACTCCATCTATGTAACTACTTATTTGTAAAAAAGAAATAGGAAAATTATAAATTACTACCATAGGATAGTTGCACAACTTATTTGACCATTTCAAAATAATACAAGACAAGCATTAAGATGAGGAGATAATTCCTTATTAACATCCATCCTAATTTTTCAGGCTTATTTTCTTATTTACTTTATTTTGCCATTATTAATTGTCTTATCTTATCCTAAAATCTACTAGCACAAAGAATTAATATCATTTTATACAAAAATATTTTATGAGAAAGATACCGTGCAGAATTTTACACAACATTTTCCTCAAACTTGTAACACAAAAGTCTAAATGTGTAAGCCGATATGTTAGTGTTACATATAAGTCTATCCACGAACATGGATTATTAACCCGAACTCGAAGCTTGTTCCTTGATGGGCTTAGCGAGGAAGCTCGACTTGACACACTGTTAAAGCTGGTTCAAATCGGATCGTCTACACATTGTGCATTCTCGGTGAAATAAAGAAAGGCAGTTATCAAAGCTTCCCATGAGGTTTAACTTTTTACTAAATTTAGTTGCAGAGTATCGATTTGCGACAATCCTATCCCCAAGTTCAATTACTCTTCAATAGCTTCTTTTGTCACAACTTGGGCCATTTTGTCATTTCATTTTAGAAACATTTCACAGTCACACACTAGATTAATAGTGAAATTCTGCAGTATTAAGATCTTAAATGTGAAGCGGAAAAAGAAAAACAAGAATCTTACATGTGTCTATGTATGGCTGTGTATGCGTAATGTGGGTAAATTTAAATAATGTAAACTTAAAACCAATACATTTTTAAATTAATCAATAGTAAATAATATATGCATGATGAACAAGTTTTCTTAAAGTGTGATTTCCAGTTGCAACATGTACAACCTATTTGATTTGGCACTTCTTTCCCTAAATCTTCTTTTTGGAAAGGGAAAAAAAAAGGAAAAAGAAAGGTCAAATTATTAAACTTTCATCTTGATTGTCATCATCTACTCCATTCATTATACAATCTAAATCGTTTAAATTCAAAATATAAGAAAAATATCTAAAATAGTTAATACTCTTTAATTAATTGTTATTTATTGTTTATTTTCATTTTTACATAAAGTTAGTTTGCTAGAAATCGACTAAAAAGAATTTCGGGAATTAAGATAGTAAAAGTTAATCGAGTGAGTTGATTGACCAATCAAGTTCACTAAATATGTTTTATTGACAAGTAATGCTTGAGACATAATTTAAAATCTAATGGCTTTAGTGTAAGTAGATCAAAAGCTAAATAATGAAAGTGTAATTTTAGTAGACAAAATTTGATGGGTTCCGTTATAATTTTATTTGATCACAATATATCAAAACTTTAAAAAGAAAGTTAATATGACACCAGAAAGGTCACTTTTATTGTATGATGAAAGGTAGTATTGAACAATTGAAAAATAAAATGGACATATAATAGTATGGTACACAGGAATATGTTGAGATTAATGGTACTATTTTATCTAACTATATTATAAAAATATGAAGATTCTCTACAATTTCCTCTATTTTACAATCTGAAAATACTCATTTCACTATTACAAATTTATAAGTATTTTAATTAATAATTTGAACAAAATGAGGATAATAATGTATTTAACAATACATATATATTACCATTTATTCAAATATCATATTTTCAAAGTATTGCTTGTGATAATTATAGTGATGGTTGCCATAGTTTATACAATAATTCTTT